>WTXH01000140.1:0-94844 GCA_022376555.1 Russula compacta
GCTTTCCACCCACAAACCAATGGACTCACCGAATGAAAGAACCAATGGGTGGAGCAGTACTTACGACTCTACACCTCAGCCAGACAAGATGACTGGGAAGAACTCCTACCAATCGCTACGTTCATACACAATCGATGGCCCAATGCCATGACCAAGCTAAGTCCCCATGAAGTCATCCTTGGGTACCGCCCCAGTGCTGCTGAGGAACCCATACCCATCACCAGTAATGAAGTGATGGAAGACAGGCATGGAACGTGCCAAAGCACATAGAGAGCGGCAGTTCACGCCCTTAATGAAGTCGCCAAAGCCACCCCCTCTGCGCAATACCGAGAAGGGGAACAAGTCTGGCTCGAAGCAAAGCACCTGTCACTCCCCTACGTGTCTGTCAAGCTGGCGCCCAAATGCCATGGACCCTTCAAAATACTGAAGGAGATTTCACCGGTAGCTTACAAACTGCAGCTGCCAGCCTGGACCATCCACGACGTGTTCCATAGTTCCTTACTCACCCGTTACAAAGAAACTGAGGAACACGGGATCAATTATCAATGCCCACCACCAGAGATGATTGATAATGCTGAGGAATATGAAGTGGATCAAATTATCAATCACAGGTACCATGGGAAGCAACGTCAGCTTCAATACCTCATCCGATGGAAGGGTTATCAGCCTCTGACACACCTGGGAACCTGCTGACCAAGTGCACGCCCCAGTCTTGGTAAGACAGTACACTGACGACACCCTCAAAGGAGGGAATGGAGTACAAAGGGCGCAGAAGTGCAACATGGGTCAGATCAACCGCCTCTCACTCTTCCGCCCATTCACGACTCAGAACAGCATGTCTTCGCCCATCTCTGTCCCTTCTTACATCACCACTAGCCCCAGTGGGATGCGAAGAAACCCCTATGATCCCACCACGCACGCAAGTTGCTGCCAGCAAGGAGCCAGAATCACTCGTCGTCCCTATGGAAGTGGTGGCCTCATCAGCCGAGTTCAGTGAGTTCCAGCTTTCTCCATGAACCATCCATGCTGCTCTCAAAGGGAACAGCCCCACCAAAGAACAGCTCATCCTCATCGCGCAGGGATTGGCGAGCATTGTGCGAAAAAATGAGGAGGTATCGAAGCACAACCGAGAACAACTCGCCATACTCAAGGGACGAGCCGATGCTCTGGCAGAGCGTGAGGCGAACGCAGCTCGCCTGGAAGCCACATACAAGCACTGGAGAGACAACCAGCTCGCAGCAGATGAAGAAGATCTGGGGATACCCGAAGGGTATGAGGAGAATGAAGGGTGAGTGCCCAGTTTCTTCATTCCCATCACTGACGGCACTCACACCATACACACCCTCATGGCATATGTCAAACGCGAGGGGCAGTACTGCCTCAGCACCTCAGGAAAGGGGGAAGCCGTCTACCGTCAGGAGCTCTTCGCTCCCAACCGAGCCACTATCGTTGAAGAGGGGGAGTACCCCCAGTGGTTCTTTGACGCCCTTACTGACCCCAACACCTATGACGCCATGCTGCATCAGGCCGTCAAACCAGGAGGGGACTGGGGGACTGCAGCTGAGTTCCAACACTATCACGAGACCGTCACTGACCTCACAGGCCTCCACATCAAGGCCTGAGAGCTGCAAAGCCATATCGACTCCCTCCGATATCAAGAAGAACAGTGCCACCGCCGCCTCCTTGCCTCCCACAAGTACGAGAGCTACGCTCTCTTTCGCAGGCTTCAAGATGAGCCTCTACTCAAAGGGGACAAACGGCGTAGGTTCTCCTCCATCCCAAACAGCTTGCGCCACGGTGCGGCTCGTTTCTGAACCGAGGGTAATGTCACAGGGCAGCTTGCACGGGGGCAAGAGAACTGCTGATGGCATGTGAGGATCATGTTTGACCCCCAGGTGTGGTAGGCCTGTCTGGGCCTGGGGTTGGTAATACAGGTCGGACTTGTAGTCAGCGTATGTCAGTGGGCTTTGTCACCCCTCAGTCAGCATTTTAGTTAGCCATATGACCGGAACACGGTCGCGTAAGCAGCAGTAGTCAGCATGTACGAGTAGTACTTGTACGCATGCACATACGGAGACGAGACTCTAAGTCAAGTCTCCTTGTCCAACAAAGAGTAGTGACTGTTTCGCTATTGCCTCTAGGAAAGCTGTGGCTTGTTTCGCTTTCCTGAGTTTCTTGTGTTTCCTTCTCTGTGTCCCCCAAGTCACGGACACACCAAACGTCGATCCCAGTTCTAGTACTATCAACGAGTCGCTGGGCAGCACTGACAGTTATTTCCCACCAGCAGTAGTGGGGGCCTCCGCTGAGTTATCCAAGGTTTCATCTGAAACAAGGGATACTGACGACGTCTAAGTGTCACTGCTTTCGCTGGTGACATACTTAGTCATATGTACTTACTGTACATTAGCCACAGGGCCTATAAAAGCCCCCCAAAGTGAGACTCAAGCCTTAAGCTTAGTCTCTTGTATAATACAGGACTTCCAAGTTCATCCCTTGTGAACTTAAGCTTAAGAACCATCAGAACTATCCTCTTGCACCTTAGAACATACCCTAAGGCCTGCTAAATCGACTTAGAGCCACATTTGCTCTTCACTTTGAAACTCTGAACAACTCAGACAGAAAGATGGCGTCTTTCCCACCCAGAACCCAAACCCAAAGGCTGCTAGTAAAGGAACTCTAGCCGTCTATATGAAGGCCACTAGTAAAGGAACTCTAGTTGTCTATATGAACAAGTTGCATACTATGACCTCTGTAATACATGCCACATACTATGACACACCAGTAGCAACCAGGAGCCGCTCCTACAAGACACCAGAACCCCTTCCATTCATGACCTTAGCATGAACACCAACAAACTAAGTGCAATACAAGATGTCATTGCACCTCCAGACACCACTTCCTCGAAGTGATAACAGAACAGCTGGTGCTGCTACACACCATTCAGAACCCACAACTGTACAAGTTCTAAGGACAGAACTCTGAACCTCGAACCATATCAGAAACCAGACTTGGACAAGGTGTCCACACTCTGAACCAAACTGAACTGAACTCAAACCCTCACACTAAGACATATGATGTCCTAGCATGACAATACCCATTTGATCAGTTTTTTGGCACATATATCTCATAATAATGTTTCAGAAATGGAAACCCCAGATGTTGTCCCAATGGGCTGAAATTAAGCATAAACATCATGTGACCTATATTAAACTCAAATCAGGTGCAAATAGCACCAAACAGCTTCTTCTTCCTCACCACCAACATCATGAAAGCTCTTTCTCCTCCTCAAGTCTAATGTGTCATCTCTCTCCTTCAGGCTGGCCACCCACATTGAAAAATAGCCAGTTCAGCATCTGTAAGCCCTGGGACAATAACCAACATTCACAAAAAATATCTTCCAGACCTTCCAAAGTCCTCTGCAGGTCATCCTACCAAGCTTTCCCCTCATGACATTCACTATGCAACTTGTCTTCTTGGGTCTGGAGAAGCAGAAACAGCTCCCCAAGTTGCCAGAAGGCTTGAGGAGATCAAGGGCACCACTATCTCCAACCAGACAATTCAGAATGTCTTTAAAAAAGAAGGCCTGAAGGCATGTCATGGTGGACTATTGGGACGCTTACGCTTACTAATATACTTGCCTTATATGTACATATTTCCCACAGCTCGGCTGGAGTCGTCACCACTTCCCCCTCGTTACCTTACCCTACCATTATTACACTCCTGCCGATCCCTTCTGCTGTTGTGTTGCCTCGGCTCATTACTAGAATACTTACACTAATATGCCAACGAGTTTCGTGGCCTTACTGCTGCTGAAACTCGTCATAGACTGCCGATGACTCCGCCTAAATACTTGTGTATAAATACACTCATAGAAGGGGACCAAAGCCTTAAGCTTGGTCTCTTGTGAATCTTAGACATTCTCAGAGCAATCCTCCGAGTGATCCAAAGCTTCCCAGTCCCTTTTCCCTCCCACTTGCGCCCTAGAACGTACCCTAGGGTCGGCTAAGCGACTTAGTGATGCGTTTCACTTAATCTACCATATATAGTAAACCGAGTCCTGATTGGGAACTCTTCGAACCCCGACACATACGTTAAGCGCTCAGAAAGGCGTTGCCTTTCTTCACTTCAAGACAAAGATGAAGGTCACTAAGTAACGGACCTCTCAGTGCTCTATAGAACTGCCCTATCTGCACCAGAATCCCCAGCAGGAAGGAGTAGCTCCTTCCATTCACGACCTTAGTGGCATACCAACGAACTAAGTGCAATACAAGGTGTATCAGCACTCCAGACATCCCTTCCTTTGGACACTCATCTTGAGTATCCAAATTGACTCCTTCGCATCTAGATCCCCTTCCTCCTTCAGGAGATAGGGAACGACAGCAGCCAGCACTGCCACTACCCACAGCCGTTCTAACAAGGCATTAGAACTCCACAGAAGACGACCAAGACGACGGTCACTGACGCAGATATCATCCTACACTTACAACAGAACGACAGAGACAGGCCAGACGCCTTACCCCTCATAGCAATAGAACGAACAGCCAAGAGGGCTGCCAGACAGAAACTTCGACAGAACCGCCACACTCCGTCCAGCGTGACAAGGCAGTTGAAAAGAAGAAGCGACCCTATCTCAAGCCTGGTCATCATACAGCAAGAATGGACTTTGCTGAAAAGTATCAATAATGGACAGTGGAGGACTGGAAAAGAGTCATTTGGTTAGATGAGACCAAAATCAATTGATTTGGCTCTGATGGGAAGAAGTGGGCATGGAAGAGACTAGGGGAACAGCTCAATAATCAACTTATTGAGCCAACACTCAAGCATGGAGGAGGATCCTTGATGATATGGGGCTGCATGTCTTGGGATGGAGTTGGCTATGCTGCCAAGATTGATGGGAGGATGGATTCTGGCCTTTATTGCAGCATTTTAGAGGATGAACTCCTAGACTCTATCAAGTATTTCAAGAAGTGCAAAGATATCCTCTTTCAGCAAGATAATGACCCTAAACACAAAAGCAAAAAAGCAACATCCTGGTTTAAAGACCACAAGATTCAGGTTATGGACTGGCCAGCTCAATCCCCAGATCTCAATCCTATTGAGCATCTTTGGGTTCACCTCAAAAGACAGCTTGCAGCATACCCAACCCCCTCTAGTAGGATCAATGAATATAGGAGCATACACAAAGGGAGTGGGAAGCCATTGACACTGCTGTGGTTCAGACTTTGATAGAGAGCATGCCTAGAAGGGTGGAAGAGGTGATTAGAGCAAAGAGAGGAAACACAGACTACTAATTTTTATCATATACCCCATTTAGATACCACTGCACATAAACTGATCAAATGGATACACCTGGAATTATATGTGTATAAATCTTACAGAATTACGTGATTACCATATATAGTATATCCTTAGAAAGCTATCATTCAGGGCTTTTAAACAAGCCCAAATACATAATGTCACACTTGCTAGTTATTGAGATATAGCCTAAACATTGCAAAAGTACAAAACATTTGATCAGTTTTTTGAGGCACTGTATAAACTCATCAGGAAGGCAAGCCATTCTGGATTTCAACCCATGAAAGTGAAAAGTTTGCCGATGCAGTAAGCCTCACAACTTGGGACTCAAGCACTGTTGATGTGCTGGTGCCAAAGTATGTCAGATCTAGCACTGGTCCCTTGCAACATGGTGTGCAACACTGAACATCCAATGCCCTTCATTTTGGGGGATCAGATATTATATATTCAGAGAGAACTGGGCTGGGCTGGGGACTCAGAGATGGAAGTTGCTGAGGTGAGTTGAGAAAGCTGATTGGTGATATCAAAGGGGAATATGAAGTTGGAGGGCCAAGAAGCATGCTTGTCTGTGGTAGTGGCATGGTCAGTTGTGGAGGCAGAAGTGGCATGGACAGTTGTGGAGATGGAAGTGGCATGGACAGTTGCGGAGGTGGAAGTGCTGAAGGGTTATGAGGAAGCACAAGCAGATTAACTGAAATTGTTGAAGGGCCAGGGGGACCAAGGCCAAGAAAGCAACCTGATATTGGCTGGGGCTGGCCTAATTCACCAATGAAAGACTCTGATGCATACATTAAGCAGGCAAGTGTCCTGATTGGGCCAAGTGGGCTTCTGCTGATTGTTGGATGTGATCAGGCTGAAGGCTACACCCCTTTAAGTGATTCAGCAGTGTTGGTGTTGCTGATACTTGCCAACCTTGTTGCGGATCCTTCTGGCCCATGGCCCATACTGTAAGCAAACCATAGAATGTCAATACAGCACATAGAAAGCATTAGATTGTAGATGCACATGTGTTCTTGATGGTAGGCCAATCTCAATGTGAGGTGCACAGCCCAGATACAACTTAGCATCATCTCAAGCCTGCTCATCTCTGATATGCACAGCAAAGCAAAGCTTACACCAAACCTTGAATTTATCTCCATGCCCAAGGGGATTTGCAGATGCATCTTGTAACCATGATAAGTAGCCAGGGTGGTCCAAGAAGTGCTCTTGCTACCACCCCTGATTCTGAGGTGGGGGTGGGCCATGGGAAGGGATCAGATGCAGGGTGTATATGATGAAGTGCAGCTGAGGAAGGTATTCGCACAGAGAGAGAACTCTGTAGGAGATGAGATGTTTTGCTCACTCCCAAGGGTGTATTTATAGTCCCTATGGTCTACATATGTCCATAAACCCTTAAGGGGTGAGTACAGGCATCCACTATATGCATAATTACAATATTCTACATTTGGACAAGTCTATGAGTCTGCACATACCCTGAGCCCTCAGAAGGGGTACGTGTAAGCATAGAACCATACTAAAATGTCCATATGTGACTGTAACTACCTGATCATAAAGACAGTAGGTAAAGTGTCAATCTGAAACAGTTCAATCATACAATAATTGGGTCAGATAACAAAAGAGAGTTCTTAGATCGGCCATAAGGGCATAATCACATTGTTCTAGGGTATCGTATGTATGTAGGTGTCCATGCAGTCCATGTGCCAACATGTGCTCACTAAGTCTGTAATTGTCCTGGAGCATTAAGTGCCCCTTGTAATGTCTGGCTGGTTTACCAACCCCTGAGCGTGAGACTGTCCAGTCCAGGCATAGCCATGCAGATGTTTCATCTCAACATCCCCCCATGATCCAACAATTATGGAGCACAAAGACCTATGTCAGGATTGAAGCACAGAAGGAGGGTGCATGAGAGTGACTTAGTGAAGCCATCCACAACCATTTCTTCCATAGGCATACATATTAGAGAAATTTGACCATCCTCTATGTACTCGCAAATGACATGGTGTTCAATGTCAATGTGCTTAGATCGACAGCCAGTGACTGGGTTTAGTGCAAGGTCAACTGCGCCTTTGTTGTCACCATGTAGAGGAATGGGGTCCTTAATGGTATATCCAAGTTCCTTCAAGAAACCTCAATACCAGACAGCTTGGTTGGCCACATTGGCCAGGGCCATGTACTCTGCCTTAGATGTGCTTTGGGCAATGGTCTTTTGTTTGTGGGATGACCAGGAAATTGCACCATTAGCTAGCAAGAATACATAACCGGAAGTGGAATGACAATCCTCCATGTTGTCTCCCATAGAGGAGTCAGAGTAGCCATGAAGGCCATTGCCATTGGCCCCATTGTAGCACAAGCACATGTCCTTGGTTCCCACTAGGTAGGATAGAACATATTGGGCAAGGCATAGATGTTGTTTGGAAGGGTTTGCTGCATACTGGGCCAAACGTGATACAGTGAAAGAAATGTCTAGACAAGTGCCAATTTGTACATAAAGCAGACTGCCTATGAGGCTTTGGTAGTGTTTTATCTCTGCAAGGGAGGCCTGCTCAGTATTTTTGACCAGGTGCATGTCTGCACCAGCTGGTAGTGGGGTATTATGCAGGTTCACATCCAACATGCCAAAGCATTCTAGTACATCATGTACATAACCAGACTGGTCGATCTCGATGCAATTACATGACCTGTTGTGAGTGATTCAAATCCCCAGATAGGACTCTATTTCCCCAAGGTCTGACATCTTGTAACACTTCTATAGATCTACTTTTAAACACTTGACAGCTTCTAAAGAAGCACCCATAATAGTGATGTCATCAACATAAAGAATGACGATCAATGGAGATGAATCCTCCCCCTTGATGAGGACATCACGTAAATGTATACTCCAGCATTGGAGAACATCCACTTAAAGCCAAGTTCCAAAAGGAATCCATGGAATTGCAAGTTCCATGTGCAGGAGGCTTGTTTGAGACCATAAATAGACTTTTTTAACCTGCATACTTTATTCTCCTTTCCAGTGACAATGAAACCCTGTGGTTGCTCCATGTAAATCTCCTCATTAAGCACACCATTGAGGAACACCAACTTGACATCCATCTGGTGTATGTGCCAGTCTTCTAGTGCAGCTAATGCTAGGAGGAGTCTGAGAGACTCAAAACATGCGACAGGGGAGAAGGTTTTGTCATAATCTATGCCAGGGATCTGCATAAATCCCTTCACCACTAGCTGGGCACAGAAGTGGCCATCGGCCTTCAACTTGAATACCCATTTCGATTTTACAGCTTTGTGGCCCACCAGGAGATCGACTAACTCCCATGTGTCATTTTTAGCTAAGGTGCCTATCTCATATTGACAGGCCTTCTGCCATTCATCAGCATCTTTAGACTTCAGAGCCTTGGCATAAGTAACTGGATCCCTTCCTACATAAGCTGCAGCAAACAATTCCACATGCCCTAGCCGCTGGGCACCAGGTGCCTCAGTGTTATCCTCATTGAATACCTTTGATTCAGTACCAGCACACATGCCAATCACCTGGGAGCGATGAAGTGCTTGGCAAATCCCCCAGAATCATAGGATCCAGTGGAGACTCTTCTGCTCACTTATAGTTTGTAAAGCAGAAGGGCAGGGCAGTGGCATAGAAGGAGGAGGGTGCTTAGCAATAGGCATAGAAGGGGGAAGAGTGCCTTGGGTGGGCAGTGTAGTGGGCCACTCTACTTTGGGTTCAAGTAATTGTCAACCTGATCTTCATCCTCAGAAGAGGAAGTAGGTGATGCTGCGCATGGGGGTAGTGGCAGTGCAGATGTGTTAGGTTCTGCATTTGCTGGAATAAATGGAATGGGGATAGGAGGAGGAGATGCAGTGAGCCCTTGGTGTGTCAAGGGCTCAGTCTCTTTGTCTACAGGGAAAGCTACTCTGTCAAATGTCACATCCCTTGACACTCAATGGAGCAGGTACTTTTATCCCAGAGGCAGTATCCCTTACTACTGGCCTCATACCCAACAAGACAACAGGCAGCACTTTCACATCAAGCTTCATTGCTTGTCAGCTGGCACATGCATATATGCCTTGCATCTGAAGATGGAAATATGAGACATCCAGAATATGACCAGCATTCCATCGCTCATGAGGGGTCTTCCACTCCAGTGAGTGGATGGGAGTGCAGTTGTAGACTGGACCGCAGTGCTTACAGCGTGCTCCCAAAAGCTGTTGACAAGCCAGCTTGGTGAAGCATGGACATTGCCTTATCCATAATGGTGCAGTTGAACCGCTCGGCCTTTCCATTCTGCTGGGGTGTACCCGGCATCGTTAACTGTGTTCAATACCCTTCTCATTCATGTAGGCTAGACTGTAGCCCCTGTGTATTTGCCACCTCTATCAGACCATAGGACATGAAGTTTTTTGGAGGTTTGGGTGGTAGCCCAATTAATGTATTTTTTAAGTGCATCCAGAAACTGGTCTTTTGTTTTTAAGAAGTAGACAACTGCGAGGCTAGTGTAGTCATCGATAAAGGTGGCTGATAGAAGGAGCCATGCAATGACTTGGTCTGCATAGGACCTGCTAAGTCTGAGTGAATGATTTCTAATATTTGGGTCGCCCTCTTAGAGGAGGATGGGAAGGGTTTGCGAGTGGATTTCCCCATCTCACAACCATGGCACAATGTAGGTATTGCCATGTCACACCAGAGAAGTCCATGCCTTGCAGGGCAGAGGGACCATGCTCTTTTAGTGCGATGGGACATATGCCCATGTGCTGATGCCAGGTATGGAGTGTGGTAGACTCCTTTCAGTGCATGTTCAGTGCCCCAGTGTCAGAATCAACCCAGAAGAGTCAACCTTCATGGTATCCTGAAGCCACAACTTTGTTTGTGACAATAATGTCAAGCCATGAGTGGAAAGGTATGGCAGCCCCTTTATCCAGAATGGATCTGAGTGATAGAATGCAATTTCCTATGCTGGGCATAGATAGCGTCTTTAAGGGTGATCCTACTCCCTGCGGCTTGTGAACACAGCGTTCCCACACCTAACTGCAAGATTACAGTACCCTGCTTATCACTGAGATGTATGGTCCCTTTGACTGGTGTATAAGTGATGAAGTCAGAGCAGTGGGGTGTAATGTGATGGGTGGCCCCACTGTCCATTAACCAATGCAATTTGCTCACAGCGCACAAGGAAACACTGATGTCATTTACCTCCTCAATGGAGGCAGTTGTGTCTATGACATGACTATTTATGGCCTTGTTGCCACTGCTGCTCTCCTGCTTTTTTTGGCATCTGCCTCATCCTTCTTCTTCTTTTGGCAATCGGGCTTGATGTGCCCTTTCTTGTTGCAATAGTGGCAGACAAGATTGGCATGCTTCTCCTTTTTACCAGAGCCACTTTTGCCTTTGCCTTTCCCCTTGATTGGGGCGATTGCATTGAGGGAGGCAGAGCTGCCAGACCTATGACCTTCTTCATTCTGAATGCGGGCTATGATTTCACCTGGTTGAAGCAATGTGGGGTCTGGTGCAAGGATGGTGGAGGTCAAGACCTCATAGAGTCAGGGAGAGCGTGGAGTATGATAAACAATATTGGGTGTCAGTGACACCATCTTGGCATTGGCAAGGTTGACATGGGACTCATTCAGCTTGGTGAGCTGAGGTCCCATTGGCTGGCTTTCATCCAGCCTAGCTTGAGTGAGTGTGATCCAGTCATTGAAGACGGTGGTGCTGCCAGAGACTCCACCATAGAGCCTCTTGAGCTGATCCCACCTGTCCTTGAGTGTGGGTAGGCATTTTCATGTGATTGGGAGAAGACTCCTGCGTCATGTAGAGTCGAAGTAGCCTTGAGTCGCATTGGTATTGTTCCACTCATCTACATCGGCCAGTGGGACAGCTCGAAAGTAAGTGGTCTTCCACCTCATAGATCATCATGATCGCCTTCAAAGTGCCAGACCATTCCAACCACCTGGTACGTCAAACTGTGGGAGCTTGACTCCCAACAGTATAGGAAACTTGACTGGAATGCATTTGAATGTGCATTGTTATAGCTGGCTGGAAAGGGGTGCATTGCCTAAACTGTGTTTGTGGGAGTATTGGGTCAAGAGGACATGTTGTGACTGTGCCAAGGAGCAGTCAGCACAAGTCCCTGCTAGCACACAGGTGGATAGAGTGCCCTCCTGTCTGTGGTACTGTATGGCCAGAACACTAATGTGTCCTGCCTCTGCGTGTGCTTCTATGTATGGTAGCTAGAGTAAGGTTTTTATAGTAGTCCTAGTACGCTGAAGCACTACCCACAGCTCCAGGGAGTCATGTCAGAGATGAGCCAGCAGCCACTTCCCTAGAGGACACAGATGTGAATATCTGCCACTCTAGTGGGTCCACAGAGTCTCTGATTAATGCCTAGATGATTGGGTGCATGACTAAGTAGCTAGGGCATGGATATCCTGACTGTGGGGTGTCGCACCCCAGAGGCCAATGGGTACTTATGCCAGTCAGACCCACATGCCTAGACTACTGTGTGTCTACTTTGTTTATGTAGTGTGGCGCAGTTGTAACTAGGCCCAAGTGCTAGGGGTGTGACTAACCCCCACCTTGTGATAGACCCAAAGCCACTCCCACTGAAGGGCAGACAGCCAACCGTTCACCAGGCCTATAGCCAGTCTGAGCTTCCCCAGACCCACCTAAGTGCATAAGGCACTCTACACTAAGATAAGTACTGTGTAGTATAGCACAACACTAGAGGGGGTTTAGTGCATGTCACCTATGCCTAGGTCCATTATGCACCTCACAAGGTCCTTAAGACCCAGCACAGACCTAGCCAGGTTGCTTACCCCCATGGGCTCAGCAGATCCTGCTAGTCAGAGTATACAGGAACAAAGATGTTTACTCACTGTTAGGAACAGTTGTGAGTGATAGAACTTTGTGTAGTGGTTGTAAGTTTAGAGCACAGGGCCCATAACCTGATGAAGTGCAGCTAAGGAGGTATTCCACAGAGAGAGAACTCTGTAGGAGATGAGATGTCTTGCTCACTCCCAAGGGTGTATTTATAGTCCCTATGGTCTACATATGTCCATAACCCTTAAGGGTGAGTACAGGCATCCACTATATGCATAATTACAATATTCTACATTGGACGAGTCGATGAGTCGCACATACCCTGAGCCCTCAGAAGGGTACACATAAGCATAGAACCATACTAAAAGGTCCGTATGTGACTGTAACTACTGATCATAAAGACAGTAGGTAAAGTGTCAATCTGAAACAGTTCAATCATACAATAATTGGGTCAGATAACAAAAGAGAGTTCTTAGATCAGCCATAAGGGCATAATCACATTGTTCTAGGGTATCATACATACTAGGTGTCCATGCAGCCCATGTGCCAACATGTGCTCACTAAGTCTGTAATTGTCCTGGAGCATTAAGTGCCCCTTGTAATGTCGGCCAGTTCTACCAAACCCCTGAGATGAGACTGTCCGTCTGGGCATAGCCATGCAGACTTTCATCTCAACAGTATACTCACAACATTGGCATTTATGCCTCACACAACTGCCATGCATTGTGCATGCTCCAGATGACATCTAGATTTCAAGTTGCTTAAGTAGTATGACATAAAGAATCAGCCATAAAAAAGGAACATGGGCAGATATTTGATGAGATTCACGTCCTCAAGGATTGATGACTAATCAATGTAGCAGTCCCAAATTTGGAAAATAGTCAAGTTATTTTCATGGTCAGTGACTAGTCACAACAGTTGACCAATGACTAACAACATGAGTCATCACTGGCACAACACTGCTCACATGTCATGGAGAGGCAGAAAACCAGAATGAGAGTGAGAATAAGAACCTTTAGGAAGTCCCACCCACCCACTCAAAAGGTATACCAATACGCAAGCGAGATCTTCGTCGACCATGGATCAAGCTGTTACAAAACAAAAACAAAAGTCCGTGTCAGGAAAGCCAGGGATAACACGGCGGAGGACACAAAAACGCACAACCTCATAGAACAGCAGTGCGTCCTCACACAGAACGCTATAATTATTCTCATTGTCTTCTACCTCTCTGGGCAGCCTCAAGGCCTGTCGCGTCCCACTCCATCCACCCTCTGCCCTCACCTCTGCCCCCGCCGCCGCGCCTGCTTCTCGTCTACTCGGTCGTGGACGTGGAAGGTACGAATCGACATGAAGCACGCCCTCGTCCCAATCCGGTGGGTGCGACACCGCACGCATGCCATACACAATCATTCGCGATTCAAACATGAATGGCAGCCTGCGTGGTGGCGTCACGCGCACAGAATCACACCACGCGGACCACGGCACCACCGGGTCTCCGCCATCCGCACGCCGGCGTTCGCCAGCAGCGGCAAAGTGGTCAAGCAAGGCACGCGCAGGGAGGTGGAGTGCATACTGCTCGTCCCCGTACTTGATCGGACTCGTTGCGATACGTAGCATGGTCAGCCGCGAGCGCGGGTCCGCATGAAAGGGCGGTGGGCCGCCACTGGCCCCCCCGCCCGTGGGCTGCGCCTGTCTTGTTGGAAGTGCGTTGCGGCGGACTTGGATGTACCGTGATCTCATAGCACGGATGATGGATGGGAGAGCTAGCTGGAAGCGCACAGCTTCCAATTCTGTTGCTGTTTCCTCTTCCCCCTGTTGTTGCTGCTTCCGATCGATCTCATCCAAGACACGAGGGCGCAAATCGTATACGCATATGCTATCTTCCATGGATATTGCAAACACGATGTGGTGTTCATCGAGAAAATCGAACGTCGAGAAGTCGTCTGAGATTTTCTTGAAGTGTTTTATTGAACTGAAAAGAAAAGAGGGATGGTTAATACTTACTTGCTCAGAGATAAGATGTCCTGTCTTCCAATTCCAGACGGATATATAGCAGACACGCGTGACGGCAGCACAAAATCTCCGCACACGCAGAGGTCAAACTCGTCGAAGTACCTATCTTCGTCCCACGGGCTGAAGAATCCCTCGTGTTCTACCAGCGGATGTACAGCGCCCGTTGACAGCGTGCATGTATGGAATGTGCCATCCCTAATAACACCAAAAGAAAAAGCGCCCCCGACACGAATGCAGAAGAAATTCGAAAACGAAATAGGGAGATCAAGCAAATCACGTACGAGTAAATGAGCAAATCCTGCGACGCGTCGATGCACAGTCTGCTCACGACGTCCGAAGGCAGATTGAGCATCCAGTGTGCGGCGTCAATTCTACGCAGCGCGGATGGGACGCGGAGGACGAGCAGACCCAAGCGGTGCTCCGGGCTCCCGATGGCCGCGTCGTCCTCGTCAGGGACACCTTGCCAGATCTCCTTGGAGAAGACAATGATGTTATGCGAGACGGCCATCGGCACGCTCCACCCCACGAGGATGTCCACCTTCTCTGGGCAAGCAGAGTCGAGGTTTTGCCAGGCAGTAGCATGGGCCGTTAACAAATCAAGCTTTTCAGCTGTGCTCAGTTTGTTCGAGGGGTCGTCACACATCCCGTGTTTGGAAAGTGTGAGTTTGTAGCGTAGGCTTGTCGAACTTGTGACCACATCTCTGAAAATGCGACATGTCTACGAGTATGGAGGAGGAGAGCGACAGGGAGGTAAACAATCGATGTTGAGCAGCGTTCTGTAGGGTCATTCAAGGTGTCAACAACAACAAGCCCACACACGAACCAGCTGACAGGCAAGCACCCCTTTAAAATCGCAATACTCCAAGGTCTTGACTATTATCTCTTCTGGGAGGGCCGCGAAAAGAGAGTCGCTGGGTCGTTCGACTGGCGTGGAGCACGGGGTAAGAGAGGACATCTTGGCCGAGTCGTTGCGGAGGGTCGTTGCCAGTATGTTACTTGTAGATTAGCCCTAGCTGGGGCGGCTGATGACAAGCAACCTGGGTAGATAGAGTATGCCACGCCAGCACAACATCGCCAGGACTCTGGCGATCGATCCGCCACTTACGTGATCAAGGTGGGCGTAAATCGGTCATGTGGCTGTCATTTGATCTGAGCTTGAGCTTGCAAGCAAACAAGGTACCACCGGGCCAGGTACATATCGACCGCAACCCCTCAGATGGTCACTCTGTTGATCGATATCAGACTATAGAAGGCAACACAGGTGGGCATGCAAGATCTTCCCACACTCTGACGAGCATCCTGCGACGACTCGTCTGTATCTGTACAGGAGATCAACAACCAAAAGATCTTGTCGTGTATCAAGCAAGCCTCCAACCGAATGAGATGGGTGAGATACTCCCCGCTTGCCATTCACTATTATACTCCCCTGGGACTCCGATGACTGGGGCGTGGTGCTGCCACCAACGCTTTATCATTTCACGCTAACCAAATCATGGTGTCCAATATGACCCGAGATGTGGGCAATTCCATCATGGGCCCAGCAGGCTGCAGGGACGTGTAGCGGTTAAAATAAACCTGCTCGGGAAACGTGGTGCTTACGAAAATCAAAGTATTGTGAAATCAAAGTATTGTGGGCATGAGGTTCTTCTCGTCGGAAGCTTCCGACAACATGAAGCTGAAACCGTATAAGTCGTCGGATACGCTTTGTAATGTGGCCGAGAAACCCAGTCCGGAGTCCGTAGACGACGGAAGGCTAGGATTAAGACCAGATTTGAGGGGGAACAAGGGAAGCTGGAAGTACCTTGCAAAGCCGGTGGCCCCTAGGAGCTAATACTGTAACCGACTCTGTAATCTTTTCCACACCCCTCAGGGTGATTAATCACAGACAACAGCAGACAACAGACACTTACGATGCAAGTGAAATGAAAACCAAAAATGTTAATGTATGTATTGGCTCTACGCGTTTCGGACTTCCTTTATTCCGTTCCGACGCCTTACCGTCGCGTCCCCTTTACTATCTAAACATTTCTTACTTCCCCTATAACTCCATAAATATCCTATCATACAATGTATAAAATACTTTACTTTTCGCCGAATGAAATAAACATCACTTTGTCGCTTCGCTCTCGCTCGCGTCATTCCTCTCGTCTCTATCAGTTCTTCAGGTTTGCCTGTTGCACTAAAACCCACTCTCACTTAACCGCTATCTGTCGACACTATGCTGAACGAAAACGCCAAAATCACTGTCCCTGAGCTCATGCATGACGGCTCCAACTGGGTAATCTACAGGGACCGCATGCTTTGGTCTTTTGGGACGAACGCCTCCGGAACTCATTCAACTCACAACCAATCCCCCGCAACTACACTGCCCTAGGCTAGATCAACAGCCTTAAAGAGGAAGCCTTCATCAAAAACCTTATCGGGGGTACTTTCCCTGACACCGCGTTCACTAGGATTAAGAACTGTGCGACTGTCAAAGACGTTTAGGATACACTCAGGAGCATCAATGAGGACAAACGGCGATGGTCGCTGACCTCATAAGAAAGTTCAGAAACGAATGTCGCGGGGGCATCATCCTTAGACATAATCAGGTAGATTCAGGTTTAGCGAGAGTAGGATGGTGTAATCCTCATCAGTGATAGTGTTTCCGATGGTCGTCGCTAGTCGCTCGCATAGATCAGCGAGGAATTCGAAGTAGTAGGTCCTAACGTTTTGGTTGTCCCCACAACGTTTGTTTTGATCTTTCTTCAATTTCGGCATACATCGCCACTGTCGTCTTCCGATTCCGAGTTGTCATGTAGTCTACTAGTATGTGCCAGCCTGTAGCAATCGTGTACTCTCCCCAAATGCACAGCTGCACAGGTTGCATTCTCTTCAACTTGTCTATGTCTCACCATCACATCATCAGCCTTTGCACTCATACTTGACCAAGGTACGTAGCTTACAATCCCTGATCGAGGCCTGGTCAAAAGTGCTCTTTACCGCCCACAGATAAAGCGGTATCTATGACCAGCTGTAGTAGACAAGCAGATTCTGTAGCAAGTAAAAAGACAGAAGCGACAGGGGCGGGGCGGGGAGCTCGGGCCGAGCCTGCCTCGTCTTCAGCCATCACCGGTGAATCCTCTTTATACAGTCGAAATTTTCATAATGCATAATGCATAGTCGCTAAGCATTTCTTTTTTCCCCAAGTAACCTTACTTGGAAATTGACATGGCTGCGGTGACTATCTATATCTACCTATCCTTCCATTTACATGCACATCTGAGCCATGAGTGAAGCATCGGAAGCAACCCGATTTCTAAGCGCCCCAAATTTAAACTGTAGTCGCTTTCCTCGAGTTTGGGGTGTGACCACTGTACCTCCTTGACCGCGCTGTGTCATCTCCGGCTACTCGGTACTGTCTGCACTGCTTCGCACATTGCCTACACAGCAACATATAACCATCAGCGTCAGAGACGCAAAAGCAACTATGGCGACGGCAGGGCTGCGAGCGCTGTCCCAGTGGTCACAGGGTTAGGAGCAACGTTATGTCTTCAACTTACCATGATGATGGTATTAAAAACCTAGATAATGGTGACCTCGGCCTCTGGAGATAGAAAGCTTGGGGTATGTATCATCCTACGTATGTGTATTCTAATGCATGACACACGCGCTGCTAGGTGACGCTGGATGACATCAGTTCCGGTTCCTGTGCGGCATCCATCATGCGTTCCAATAGACGGAGAGATGATTACTTGGCCCACAACACGAGAGTCTGCACCCCGAAATACCTCCAGAGGATGTCTTTTATGGAAGTGTATTGTGTACCGGACCCTTATCTTGCCTTACGTTGCTTAGCCCGTAGCACCCGACTCTCCCCGTAAGAACATCACGGCAGATGTATGTCAGAGCCAGGAGATGGGATGCTTTCTCTTTTTCCGGTACTCCACAATAGGGGCCTACCTATATCATATCACGGTCCTCTCTCTACACGTCCTCGTCCTCGTTCCGCCCCCACCCCTACTTTTCTGTTTACACCTGCTTGACAAAAACATGCCTACTGTCTTCTATATCGGAGGAACGGGTTATGTCGGCGGTATGTTGCTGCTTGTCCACTCGGAGGAATATATATTGTCGTGGGGGGTTTGACGATTGATCTTCGTTGTCTCCTCTCCCATTTAGGGGCTGTGCTCGCCGATCTGCTCGGCAGAACCTACGCATCCTCCCTCAAAGTCACCGCACTCATCCGCAACGCTACGCATTTCCAAGCGTTTCGAGACTTGGGCGTACAAGTTATCCAGGGGAGCTTTGACGACCTCGATCTCATCACCACGCTCGCCCGGACGTCAGACATCACCGTTAACGCGGGTGACAGCGACGATGTGAGGCTCAACACGGCCATCCTGGATGGGCAAAAAGCCCGTGTCGTGCAAGATAGGAATCCCCCGGCTGCCTTGCTGCACACCAGTGGCGTGGCAGTCTTTGCGGATGGTACAACCGAGGGCAAGCACGATCCAAATAGCAAGGTTTGGAATGTACGCCCGTAACGCTATATATCCGTCCATGTTCGCGAGAGAGGGACTCACATTGCCCATGGATAGGATGGCAACGAAGCGGACATCCGCGCCATTAACTCGCAGATGCTACACGGAACGGTGGATGCGCCGTAAGTCTTCTGGCATTCATCTCCCTCCCACACCACCTCGTCGTATTCATTCTGGCTTTATCAGGATTTTGCGCGCTGCGGAGGACGGTTATACCGTATCATACATCGTTTGCCCTGGGGCCGTCGTTGGCCCGTCAACAGGACCAGTGCCCGCGGCATCGCTCTTCTTCAAGTTCGCCACGCAACTCGCGCTCGAATTCAAGAAGGCCATCTATGTCGGCGAGGGCTCCAACGTCTTTTATATGGTGCGTTCGTTTCTCCCCGATCCAGCCTTATCTTCTTATTCCACGATAGGTTCGTCTGGATGACCTGGTCAAGTTGTACCGGCTCGTCTTTGAACGCATATTGAGTGGCGAGGACACAAAGGCGAGCCCGTATTCGCGCTACTACATCGGCGCTAGCAATCCGCTCCCTTGGAAACATATGGCAACTGTGTTTGGAGCCACGCTCAAGCAGATGGGAAAGTTGGAAGATGAAAAGCCGCAGAGCATTGCCGTATCTTCTCTTCAGCCGCCGTGCGTGTTTCCGAGAAGTTTTCTTCTTCTCTCGCAACCTGACGGTAGTATCTTTTCTCTCCCTGTCCTTGCAGACAAACCGTGTTCGTCGGGTCGAGTCAGCATGTTCTCCCCGAACGCGCGAAGGCTCTGGGATGGGAGCCCCGTTCGGTGGTGCTCGAAGCCTGGGCAAAGGAGGGCATCGAGGCTGCGTTGGAAAGGCTACAGAATTGAACCTTTTTTGCATTTTGCATGGATCGATCAACTGCTTAGCAGATCAGTGTACGCCGTTGCTAAAAGCCCCACGTGTATGATAGGTCAGGCCGTCCCGAGTCTTTATTTGAAGGTCCAGATCAAGAGGTGTGATCATTGACAGCCAGGTACAGCGTGTCTCAGCACATGGTATGCAGCAGGCCTCGGTTTCACATAGGCTGCAACTTTGCGTGAGGCGAGAGGAAAGCGAATTGTCATAGCTGGCAGAGACCTCATGCGGCATTCATCAGGGACTGAGCAAGAAACGAGAGCAGGAAGGATCAAGCAAGGAGATAATGCGGAGGCATGGCACTGCCCAAAAGTTGCTTCCACCCATGGCCCCTAGATAACTCCTACCCAACCTCTAACCTCATACGTGCCCTCAGAGATCCAGAGGCCACACCATTCCCAGAGGACTTAATTACCCCAGGGGGGGAAGTGACTTTGGATTGAAGACAAGGAGCGAGCGCAAGGAACGTGTGCACAAGCCAAAGTGAATGATGTCAATCTGATCCTCCTCCAACCTCCGAATCTTCGAGTTGAGAGGGGGGGGTACGAAGACACGTGTCCCGCCACTCGGAATGACCTGGGGGTGATGATAGGCGATTTCACGCCGTTCCCAAATCCATAATAGCAAATAATTTTTTTTAGAGTCGTCTAGTTTTATGTAGACGCATGCCAGGAGAGTTATCACCATAAATGTGCATGAACCGTGAGGAAGGGAAGGCGCCATCGGCATAGTTCCAAGCCAAGTGTCCAAGTTATGGCTATGGCAGTCGCGGTGATCCGAGGCAATAAGGTCCTCATGCCCAGGCAGAATTGAATGGCCTGTGGGCTCCTTGAGGTAAGATTGAACACCCAGTCCCATCATCCTGGCGCGGACCTTGGACCAACGAAATCAACGCTCCATACGGCATCATCTATGCACGCATCACCACCGGTACCGCTTTCAGTTCTAGAACCCATGACGTAAGGAAGGGTAGTTGGATATTATCCGACCGAGAGGCCTCGGAACGTTGCCAGTGGCGGTGGCGGTCTGAAGTAGCATTAATCTATCATACCCTCTGGCTTCGATTCATGGGTCATTCTTTTAAATCGGAACGAACACGCTTAGTTTCGAACGACGTGATGACGGAACTGAAAGTCCCTAGCCCCTTACCCGTAAACAATAAGGAAAATAGTTGACGGCTTGAATGAACCCTTTCGGGAGCGGAAGACAGGATGTTTGACCGAATGCCCCGCATCAGGAGTAATCTTGATACTCTGCAATGCTTGGTGTCGCTGACAGCCAATGTCAATGGCGTCGCTGTCGCACTAATGGTAAAATTGCCCTGATGCGAACACGCCGGACCGTGTTCGAGTTACAAACTTACGCTACATCGCAGCCGTTGAGGAGGACAACATTCTCTTGTACTGGTACTGGCAATAACTGCGGGGAATTCCGTAGTGACAGCATCACTTGAGGCAGGCAGGCTTCCCTGCCTCTCATGCATATTATCGTTGTCGAAGATGACACTATACGGCAGTCATATCACAGCACCAGTTAAAACTATAATCGGTCAGTACAAAGACGTAAAGAACTCTACTACACATACAGTAGTTGTTGTCCTGACCTCGAGACGCTAACATCGATCATGAGCAATACGGGACAGGGCCAGGGAGAGCTATCAGCGAGCGCAGGGCAAGTGCGGCCTCACCGCCGCAAAGCAATTTGGCCGCGGCCATCCTTGTCGTGATCAAACAAAGGACCCCTCTCACGGATCAAGCGATCGTTTCGTGACGGTGACGAACGATCCGATCCAGAAAAGGGCCACCGCACCATGTGCGACCGAAACCCTTGGACAGGATTTCCTTCCTTCAGGGTTGTTGATCACCATCTTCCAAGATACCGTCAAAGGCCGCAGCAGCGAAGGCACCCATAACCAAGTCATTGCAAGTTAGAAGGGAAGCCAAAAAAAAAAAAAAGGGGGGGCGCGGGGGTGGAGCTATCTTTTTTTGAGCTGGGTGAGGGGGGGGGGGGGGGGTTGAACGGATTCGCCACTCCCGGGCTGAGCTTCCAGGGCTCTCTCGGTGTCCAATTGACTTTTTGACAGCCACCCCTCTCCGTGTTATCGTCCCCCGCGTCAATTAGACGCCAAGGCAACCCTGGAACGAAGGAGTGGAACGTCGATTGCCGTGAAGGTGATATAAGGTAGGTAGGGTAGCTGTGGCAGGCAGGCATGGCATGGCATGGCATGAGAATCAGAAGAAGACAGAAGAGAAGAGAAGACATGGAAGAAAAAAAAAAAACGAACTGGGCCCTGCAGCGCTTATCGTTCAATTAAAATTTTTGAAAAACTAAATAAATAAATAAATAATAAACTCGGCCAAAAAAAATTGGGGCCTCGTGGCGCCCGTGGGATTTTCGCAAGTGAACCCCCAAATACGACGTCGCGCATCCGCGCACGTTCACTCACTCGCTCGCTCGTTCCGGTTAAAAAACCAAAAATCCCCGACCGCTGGTCCTTGTCCCGAGTGTGTGGGAGAGCCAGCGAAAAGAAAGAAAAAGAAAAAAAAAAAAACCAGAGCAGAATGGAATACTTGTACATCCAGGGTCCAAAGATTAGGGTCACCGACCAATCCAATCCATGCATGCCGCCGCCGGGCGGGCGCAGCTACCTGTACCTGTACCTGTTACCCTTTCCCCCCCCCCCCCCTTTCCCACCGCCCTCGGACACTCAAAAAAGAAGAAGTTAGGCACGCGCTGCTGCCGCTTGGGCCCGCTTGCTGCTGTGAAGGAAGCGTTATAACGCAAACGCAAAACTGTAGCACAAGTAAACGCGGCAACGGAACGCCGCGAGCTTTCGAGCATTTTCGAATTATGAGAAAGTCTCATCTCGCATCCCTGCATTCTCCATCTCCATCCGGTCTTGGGTTGGAGGGGGAAGGGGGGGGGATGCATGCGCGTACAGGGTTCATTGTCCCGGTTAGGGACAACATGGGGTGGGGCGCGCGTGCGCGCGGATAATCGATAATAAAAACAATACGCGCCTAACGTACTTGCATCGTATAATCTAATCTATCACAAGATCTCCAGATATATATCAGTCATCAAATCAGGAGTGACTTTTTGGCTTCAACACCACTCTCACTTCCGACTCCCGCGGCGGACAAAAAGTCAAATGGGGATTCGTGCTTTTTGGCTGCTGCAATTCGCATTATCGCAGTAGTCCTCGTGCCGTGCTGTGCTGTGCTTTACAGTCGCCGCTCATACAAGGCATAATAACCCCTTCCGTCGACCATCCCAAGGCCCGGTAAACCCAAACTTGTGAATTTTGGGCGTGGAATTTTTTTTTGAAGGGCGAACGGGCTCCGCCGCGAACCTAACCTGCAACCCTCAACTGTAGCTGCAACGCGTTACGCGGTTACTTGCGCCCCCCTCCAGGCAGGCCCTCATCAGGCCTCAGTCACGGTACATGTGTAATGCCAGTATGGTCCCGACGATGGTTACAAGATTCATGATACGCCGTATCTCGCCGCCGCCCCGCCCCGCCCCAAACAATAACTTTCTGTGCCGACGGCATGTACATGTGCGTGTGCTAGCACCACAAGTTTCTTTTCATGACGGCCGATTTTCCCCGGCTAGCTGCTTTTCCCGATGATCGACTGTTGTTCGCTTCGCCAGACTCGGAGCGAGGACCAAAAAGTTACCGTTTGCAGCCAACCCACATGTTCAACCACTTCCGAGTCACACGGGATAAAGCTGAACTGAGAGAAACAGTACATGAACAGAACAGCTCATCGTCATGCCAATCGGGTAGTTGGTAGGAATGCGTACATCATATCTCGCGGGGGTATATTGCACTGGTATCAGGGGAGAAGGAAAAGAAGGGGGGTAAGAATGATCGTGAACGGGTGCTACTGCTGGTAGTGAGGGATAACTGTATATAATCTCTTTTAAACAAAAAAAAATAACTCTCGTACACACTATATCCACAGAGATGAACCGAAATCAAGAAAAATGGGCTGAATGCGAGATGTGAGATGGAAAGGGAATGCAGGGATATTGCATGGCATACAGTGGCAAAGTGCAGGGCCAACAACGGCCTTTTTTTCTTTTTTTAGAACAAGCGCCGACAGTGGAAGCCTTTGCCTGGGGCAAAGGATCAATCGATCACGTCGTCGTCGTCGTCCCCGCCGCCGCCGCAGAGGATGTTGAAGACGCGGGATCGGCAAACAACCACACGCCACCCTACATTCAAAGAACGCGACATGCGATCAACAGCCAGCCAGAGTTGAAATGTTTGTCGTCACGCACCTTGCTATGCAATGTAAAGTTGATCGCCGGGTGGATCTTCTCGACGCCCTGGCGGCCTGGCATGCCTTCCCAGTGAGCGGGCGGCAGCGAACCCGCAGGCATAAAGTCGGGTGCGAGTCGGAAAGACTGGAAGCGTTGCAGGAGGCGCACGATGAAGTACCCCGCTTGGTTGAGCGCGAATTCCTGTCCGAGACACTGTGTGTCCAAATCGTCAACAGGAATCGAGAAGAAAGAGTAAGGTGGTGGAACTCACGGCACGCGGACCGCCAAAGAATGGCGCGTACATGAACGGTGTCCTCGTGACCTTGTCGAGCAAGGCGGGCTCAAACCACCGCTCTGGACGAAATTCTTCAGCGTCGGGACCCCATAGGTCTTGTCGTTTGTGTGCGAGGAGGGAGGCCATCATGATCTGCGTCTTGGGTGGGAGATAGAGGTTGGTCGTGCTCGGGATGACCAAAGGTTCCTCGCGTGAAGTGCGCGCAACCAGTGGTGCAGACGTGAACAGGCGGAGGGTCTCCTTGAGAACGGCATGCACTATGTACCATTCAGTCAGTGATCCAGAGTAAGCAGAGTGAGGGCAAACGCACGATATGCCATCTTCTTGATGTGTTCGTAGGTAGGGGCGCCGTCCTTGCCAAACGTGTCGAGGACTTCTTCCCTCAGACGATGACACACATCGGGATAAAGCGTAAGGATGTATATGACAAACGTCAGAAGGGAGGACGTCTACGACACGAATACTGTGCGGTCAGCTCACAGGCAACCGGGAAACGTAAAACTTGGGCGCTTACGGTGTCCCGCGAAGCGATAAGGAAGGTGATAAGCTCATAGCGGATATGTTCGACGTCTACGATCACACACGTGTCTTAGACGATTACCATGAGGAGAAAACAAGCGACACACCATCGGTTCGATCCGCGAGGTAATCCAAAAAGACGGTTTCATCGTCGTGCGTGCTGACCTTGGCATCCCCATTCCCTTCCTTACGCTTGGCTTTGCGATCCAAAGCTTCCCTCACGAGGGGCTGTAGCCAGTCCATGATGACTTGAATCGGCTCCTCCGTTTTGTCCTTGAACAGCTCGAGCAACGGCCATGTGTCGCCTTGCACGCCTCGGCGAGTGATCAAGACGGCGACGGTCTCGAACGCATTGGTGAACTGGTCCCACTCTGTGCCACCATCTGCAGGTGCAGAGCCTTTCGGGCCGAGGACCACTCGCCCCGGCTGCATGAGGGGCTGGTCAAGCGTGTTGAGCGCATGACCCCACAGAAAGAGGGCCGCGGCGTCGAGGGTGCAGCGCTGCAGCAGGTCCTGAATGTCGATGGGTGCGGAGGTGGCTGCACGATTCGCGATGAGGTTGAGGGTCTTGACGGAAGTCTCCTCGAATATGTGAAAGTCAGAGATGCGTTCCTTTGAGAAGAAGGGGCGGGCGATTTGGCGGCCCTGAATGGAGAGGGAGGGTGGTAAGTTCGGACGGAGAGTGGGAGGAAGCTGTGGACGAACAACTCTCCACCGATTTCCTTCGCTGGAGAAGGTTGAGCATAAAGGCAATCAAAAGAACGGTCATAAACGCACGCGTTAAAGAGACCTGTTCCGAGAAGTTTGTCGCTGTCAAAAGAGAGACGAGCGCTTGATGAGAAGGCGGAGGGGGGGGCTGGGAAAAAACTGATGAAAGACGTACATGCGCTCGTGCCATAGAATGCCCTTTTCGAAGTGTGTGAAGCCGGTATGTGCCACGAACCTGAAGACCTTCTCATCCATGGAGATGATCTAATTTGAGGATATCAGTAGCTTGTCCTGTCCGCGGGAAGAAGGATAGATGGGCCGCCGCTGCTCACTTGATCAGACCAGAAGATCCTCGTGTTGAGCGTCGTGCAGCCATATTCCGCAAAGAGATCTGCGAAGGCCTGCAGGACGTAGTCACGCTCGAACGATTTGAGCAAGCGGAGAACGATGTCAAGATTCCCGGGCCAGCGACCGCACACGCGGGTGATCGGGTGAGCACCCATTCGGGCAGCCTCCCTGTCTTGGGACCATAATGTGTAGCGAGAGCGCAGGACGGTGGCAATCGGAATGCAGAGGAAGGCGAGGAGCACATGGTACCATAACGGAGCCGATGGGCAAACGAGGCGGAGCACGAGGGAGGTGATGAGCGGCGGGGCGATGAGGGCCCTGGCGAGGGAGAGGAGGATGCGGCTGCGGTAGTCAGGGATGGTCTTCTCAAAGGTGGTGAGTTGACGACGGGGAGACATGATGACGAGAGAGGAGAGAGCGTGAGTAAGAAAGGTAGAAGAGGAGAAGAGGAGATGGGATGCAAGGGATGGGTTATGAGGCGCGAGAGAGGAGAGGGCACGACGTTGGACGGACCGAGATACCGACGAGGCGAGAAAGGAAAGTTTAGGTTTAGAGAGAAAGGAGGGGAGCTGTGCTGGCTGACAGATGAATTTCCGGGAGATTGAGTTAATAAACAGGCACTCAAAGTCCGCCGTGAGAGTGCGCGCTTCTCTCTGTGTAACCTGGTAACAAATCAATCACCACTGCAGCGAGCAAGAAATTGATCAACTCGAAAGGTGAGGGGGAGGCTCGTCGAGGGGAGAGGAGGGCACTCGAGAGACCGAGAGGGTCGATGACTGAGGAGGTGTGCTCACTCATATGCCGTGTCGTGCCGTGCCGTACCAACTGCATCTGACACACCTCGTTGGCATCATCCATGGATCCCTGTCACTTGTCGCACCTCCAACACTAGTATCAGAATAACCACGTACTCACCGCTACTCACCCCCAACGCCAGTGGGGAAAATGCGGCACCGAGTATGCCCCGACAACCAAATTAAAATAAAATAAAAATATGGGCCCAACAATGGCCCCATGATTACATAAATACAACAGAAAGGACAAGGTGATTTGAGAAACGAAACGGTTTACTGTACTCACATTTTTTGAGAAGGAGAAGCTGCTCCTATTCCACATAGATCGCCCTGGCATGGGCACCACAAGGTCCACGTGTATCTAGTTTTGTTTTCGGTGATTCTGCGGCTACCATTCTATTGGGCCCTATAGTCCCCCTCGCGCTGAGAGTTCCTGAGTCCCGACCGGACTTCCCACTCTGCTCTTCCATATCGCAGTATTATCATCCATGTACGCCCCAGCCAACTTCGGTCAATCGTCGCTCTTCGCCCACCGAGCAGATGATCAATCCATCTAGCATGGGCATGATCCGACGTGCTCGTCGCCCGCGGAACCCCATATGTGGCCCACGGCACAACACCAACACCAGCCATCATCATAACTACCGTTTAGCGACCGTCGGCCCCACCTGCTGCTTTGCTTTGCTGCTGTTTAGCAGCTTGCTAGTATTGCTGTGCATTCGACTAATGATGTGAACTCGGCGGCGTGGGCGAGAGTGAGCTGGCGCCGTCGCGTCTCTCTCACATCTCTCCCGTGATCGCATCGACGTTTGGCGGAATTGCCGGCGCGGCGGCGCACGGCGGTACTCCGGCCACGGCACCCGCGAGAACGAGAAAAGCCTGATGCCCCGGGCACCGTTCCTCGGTAGCGGGGACCAAGTAGAAGCGAGTGCATAGCTTGTTCATGTGGCGTACGCTGCCCCCGATCTCACCTCCGCTCATATTCGATTCGTGATTATCTGGCCACGCACTGTACAACGCAACCCAATTCCCCGGCGAATCGAGCTGGAAAAGGCGCAAACACGTCCTCGGATATCGATATCATAATCATAACTGGGGGGGGTGGATGATGGATCCATGTAACTTCTTCCTCGTGACCACAGGATCCCCCTTTCAAGGAACTGTTTAGTCGGTCGTCATCATCATTATGCTAAGCATCATGAATAATGAATTGTCACGGGTTAATGCTCGGTAGATGCATCCATGACATGGAATGCCTTACTCAACAACGGAGTGTGACCGAGCCTTGCTTCCATGCAATCAAAGTACTGCACACCTTGCACACACAAGGCTGTAGCCACCCTCACTTGGCCCCGCCGATCCAGAGTAGCATCTAATCACCGAGGACCTGCGTCTACGTCATATTATGCGCCGACGCGTCGGTCACGCCCAAGCGTATCGGACAGCTGCATCGTCGGTACCTACCCTTGGCGCGCAACGGGGGGTGCGGCGTACTATCCCCTGTGTATCCCATCCCAAAAGCGCAAATGGAGTTTGTCCCTTCCCAATATCCCAAAAAAAGAAAAAAAAAAAACAAGACTCGTCATCCCCACATCCCCATCTGAGCCTTTCCTCATGCATGCACTGGCGCTGGCAGTTTTTTAATCTTACGTCCTCGTCCCCCGATACTGCATTGCTCCGAGGAACGAAAGAGAGAATGAGTAAGAGAGAGAGAGAGAAATGACGCAAACGAGAATGGACCCTGCTAGGGGGGGGGCCTACCAAACCACTTTCCCCCCGCCCCGCAACCCGGAACTTTAACTGTTACTGCGATGCGACGATCCCCTTTTTCCTACCCTTTTTACTGTACTGTAACTTTTCACCCTTTTCGCACCAACACGCGCCAGCACCTCCTCCACCGTGGCCCCCGCAAAACAAACGGCACGTACCAAAATTACGAGCGCTCGCGAGCTACGCCGCGCACGCGCCAGGTTTACTCAACAACAAACCAACTACTCCAACTGTACTTTTTTTTGGTACAATCTGCCATCTGCAGCAACGGTGACACATGGGGCCCAAAAACGTTTGGGCAGTACGGTAAAGTGAACTAGCTCCGCTCGGGGTGGGGGCGGAGGAGATACTCACAGGCAAGCATCGTATAAGTCACGCCCGTCCGCGTCGGGTCGAATTGCGCGTTCCGTGCGCACGCCAAGAACCTTCGTCGAGCCGAGCGCGCGCTCAAGAAGGAAGAAACAAGCATATCGTCCGTGGGTCGCTGTCGTCTTTGACAAAGACGTCCAAAGTTGGACTCGGATATCTCGGGCCGCCGGAGAGACTTCTATAGCTGTTTTTTTCATCGTTCATTAGCTACGTGTTACTCGTACATTGGTTTTTTACACCAGTCGGTCATCCGGTCATCAGTCACGTCTAAAATGCCCCCTCGTTAAGTAGATAAAACGTAGCGTATATCAGAGACAATGCAAAAAGAACTTCCTTTCCCCAGTCTACATGAGAGGAGTCATTAATACACACAGTCATCGTGTTGCTCTCGCTCACCTCTGTGCGCACTTCCGCCAGCACGTTGTCCTCGTCCATAAATATACCCTCGCACCCATGGTACGGCGTGACCGTCTCGACGTACGGCATGCTCGTCTCTATATCGTCGCAGAACCACTCGCCCCCGCGATACACCGACGTCTCTGTGATCACCTTGATCACGCTCCCGCACGCGAGCTTAACCTCCCGCCCCGCGACGCCGCCCGTGCGCGCGAGCGCGAGCCGCACGCGGAACGGGTTATAATCCCGCAGCGTGACGCACGTCGGCCGCACCTGCCCCACCGTCGCGCGCCGCTCGCCGACGAGAGATCCCCACGTGAGCGAGTCGTGCTCCAGCACGCGCGTGTTCTTCGGGCCCCATTCCTCCCATGGCACGGTAAACACGTCCGCCACGCCCCCATCACCCGCTCCCGTTCCCGTATGGCTAAAAACTGGCGTCTGCGTCTGCGTCATCTGCATCCGCGTACACGCGGCATCGGCAAACGCGAGCAGCGTGCGGCACCGCACGGAGAGATCGATCGTGCGAAAGTAGCCCGACATCGCGTGGACGTGCATCACCACGCTGATGATGCCGTCCGCGGGCACGCAGCGCAAATGCCGGCGCGCGCCCCTGCCTTCCGGCTGTCGACTCGACCCGGAGGGCAGCGACGACGGCGCGCAATCGGGGTGCGGCGGATGATGGCCGTTGCGGTTTCTCGAAAAGAGCGCGTGGCCGGGGTGCTCGCCAAAGCAGGTCGCCCAGCGCAGGGACGCGCTCGTCGTGAGCTCGGGCAGGGAGAGGATGCAGATCGTTTCGAGCGACGCGTTGCGCGTGCCGATGTTGGTCAGGCGACACAACTCGAGCGCCGGCTCGGCCAGCCGGATCAGCAGGATGATGTCCTTCGATAGCACGGATAAGACGGAGCCGTACACGCCCGGGCGCGTGGAGCGAAGCTGAGTGGGATAAGAGGATGCTGGCTGATGTCGAGGCAGGTCACAGATGTGGAGCAGAGACGCACCTCGGTCACCCATCCCTCCTTCCAAGCGACTAGGTAGATGTTGCACAGCGTACCCTCATGCGCGTGTAAGAATATCGGTCCTCCGACCCAATACAAGATGTAGTCGCCGATGACCTCCGTATCCGACAAGTTGTAAGCAGATGCACTAGCGACGGTAATCTCTAACGTTGGTCGGGATGCTAACGGATGTGGCTTTCCTGTGCTAAACCACATCGGGCTGATCTTCAATGTCGTTTTTCGGGGATCCGGAGTGGCCGGTGCCCTAAACAACATGGATTGAGCGCAGTCTCGCCCGCATAAGAAGGGAAGGAGGAAGGGAAGGATTGGCTCACGCACGAGATGGCGACGGCGAGATCGAGCTCCGAGGCAAAGGCGAACACGAGGACGTTCGGGGTATCAACTTCGATGGTGGTCCAGCGTGTGGCATCGGCGTGCGGGGATAACCTGGCATGCATGTCGAGAAACGAGTACCCCGCCGACCTGCCGTATCCCTCACGGATGACGACGAAATACCGCCCAAAGGAGAATTCTACGGGAGGACCACTCTTGGCGGGCACGGGCGCATCGATGGAGATGTTCGGCTCACGGAGGTCCAGCTCTGCCCAAGCGGTTTCCCATCGCTGTAGAGCGTCCAGGCGCTCGGGCAGGGAAAGGCCTGGATCGAGTGGATCAAAGACGCCGGAGAGGGCGGTGCGAATGATGTATTGGATCAGCTGAGAATTGACGATGAGGTCGTTTAGCTTTTGGCACGTCCGCCGACATGCGTAGATGTCGTTGGGGCAGAGGTTAGAGATGATTTCGATGAGGAGTTCATTGGAGAGCGAGAAGAGAGGTGGGAGGGACATCACGGGAGGAGGAGGAGGAGGCCTCTCGGACTGCGGATGCTGGGCTGGGGTGGGTCGTGATCCAAGTTTAGGGATCCTTGCCTCGAGGGTGAGGGAAGACAGAGTGCAATGATGGGCCGTGCACGAGTCACCCACGACTTCTGATCTGATGTCGGTCATTTGAACCATAGAAACGTTCAGCAACAACTTTGTGTGCTGTGTGCTGTCTAATTGTCGTTTGATGACAAGTAACGGTACGAGGACACAGGCAGACACAGCCCGGGAAAGCCGGTGGCGCCCCTGACCCTGAATTCGCTATGGTCACGCAACCGCACCGTCTTGTGTCCTTGGGAGCGAGCGGCATGCTACGCCACTTGATCCAGGTCCACCTTCTAAAGTAAGATTCTCTTATATATGGTGTACTGTACTCTCTGACTGTGGGCTGCCTTACCTGTAACAGCCCATGTCATCGCATTGAATGTATACAGTAGCTGGGACAACCTGAAACGAGCAAGGGCTATGCTCTTCCCGCTCATCGGCCATATTGCCACCCAACGAGGACGACGGATGATTCGTTACTTAGACCGGCTGACCCCCAATGGATATTTAATTGACAGGTCAAAATGCTGCTTGGGCTGTACTACTCGAGAGTAATCCTCCGTATTCAGCTATGCAGATGTGCAGGACATCTCTCTCGTTCTTGACTATGTATCCGTCGATCAATCATGTCTATGACGAGCTCGACACGAGCTACAGTAGGCAGTTGTGCTCGATGATGGATGTTGATCTGAAGAAAACGTAGTGGACGACCATCGTGGGAACATTTCCAAACCACTTGCCTCCGGTCTCCGGTCCACGGGCTTAATTAAGCAGCAATTAAGCAATCAAGCCACACGAAAATGTATCGCCCAGCAGGCGAAAAGCCAGGGCGTGCAACACCAACACCCAGGCGGCACCCTTACCACTCTGCTTCATCTGTTTACACGCTCTCAACACGACCGACCCCCCGCACGTTGTAGCTAGCCAAACCCACCAGCCCATCAACGTCATTCCCAATTTGCTCCGTGAAACCATTCGCTACACTAGACGTCCGTGTCAAATCCGCATTTGGGCAAACCATACGATACGACGGCCTGTTCCAATCCCTCACACTTGATTTGTTATGCCCACCTGATCCAATCCGACTCTCGTGTTCTCCCTCGTCTACTTCAATCAGAGGCCGCGTTTGCGTTCCTTTCCCCTTCCCCCCCCAAATCTTTTTCCTCTCGCAAGGCCCCCTTCATCGCCATGTTTGCTCCAGAGGCCCTTTACGTCCTAGTCGCAATCCTCTCCATAGCGTTCCTGATCCGCCGTCGTCGCAGAGCATCTGCGTTGCCGCTCCCACCCGGCCCACGGGGTTGGCCGCTCATCAACAACCTCTTCGATTGGCCTTTTGAATCGGCCTGGATCCCATTTGCAGAGTGGAGCAAAGTGTTCGGTACGTGATTCGACGCACCGACTAGGCGTGGGCGCACGCGCGCGCGTGTGTGTGGTGCACGGCGGGGCATGCCCGTAATTAGTGTTGAGCTTCCCCGTCGCCGCGTGCCGCGCATCATATCGCCGAGGATCATATCATCGCGATCGCTCGACTGAGACATCTCTCTCACGATTTACACGTGCAGGCGACATCATGCACATCAAGATCTTCGGCCTGCACATCGTCATCATCTGCAACTGTGACGTTGCTTCCAGTCTCATGAGCCAGGCGTCTTATTCGGATCGCCCCATTCTCACCATGGTCGGAAAGCTGTACGCGTTCCTTTCGGAATGGAATTTTAGGCAGGGGCCCACCCCGTGGAGCCTGCTGACGATCATCTCTTCTTTCTTCTTCTTCTTCTTCTTCTCGTAGGATGAACTTCACACCGAGCATTGTCCTCGCACCGTATGGAGAACACTGGAAGGCGATGCGCCGCATCACGCAACAGAGCCTCAACCGCTCATCCTCGCTCGCCTTTCTCCCCAGTCAGCTTATGGACGCACGCCTGCTTCTTCAGGAGCTCTTCGTGCATCCGGACAATTACATCGGTGCCATTCGCTAGTGCGCGTCGCGTCCTTCCCCACCCCCACCCACTCCAAACGCTCGATGCAAACGCGTTCTGACCACGTGCTTTTACAGTGCGCTTGGCAAGAACATCATCGAGAACACGTACGGCATTAGGATCACCTCGCCTGATTCCGAAGCAAGTCGTCGTCTCTCTCCTCTTGGTCTGCTTCTAATTTCGCCGTTGATCTCATAAAACGCATGGAAGTATGTCAAGCTTTCTCGCGAGACTCACGAGGTTATCCAAAATGCCGTCGTCCCCGGCAGTTTCTTTGTCGACATTTTCCCAGCGCGTACGGCACGATCATTTTCGATGTTTTCCACCACGTGCTAAAGTGTGCTCACGTGGTCGTCCAATGCTTGCTTTGCAGTACGTTTCATCCCGGACTGGTTCCCTGGCGCGGGCTTCAAGCGCCTCGCGCGCGTCGCAAAGGCCCGCGGAGAACACATGGTAGACGGCGCGTTCGACGCTGCTAAGAAAGCGATGAGTAGCGAAGATTCCATCTCCTCGCTTGTCGGCTCGCTTCTCTCACGCGAGGGTCCCAAGGAGATGACACGCGAGGAATACGAATACACCATCAAGTGGGCCGCTGGATCGCTCTATGGCGGTGCGTACACCAATTATTATTTCCCGCAATGCGCAACGGCTCACGACTGCCGATCCTCTCTCTCTCTCACCCAGCGGGAACCGAATCGGTGAGTAGGCGCCGCGCGCCGGTCTCAAAGGGCCGAACGGAAAGGCTCAAGTCAGTCACATATCCTTTGTGGCACACCAGACGACGTCTAGCATCGCCACGTTCTTGTTGACGATGGTTCTCTTCCCCGGCGTGCAAAAGCGCGTGCAAGCGGAGCTGGACGCCGTCGTGGGCCGCAAGCGACTGCCGAGTTTCGAGGATCGAGCGTCGTTGCCATACCTCGAGGCGAGCATCAAAGAATCGCTGCGCTTCCATCCCCCCACGCCACTCGGAATTGCGCACCGCCTCGTAGAAGATGACGTAGTCCAAGGTGGGTGAACCCCCCTCGAATCAATCACAAGTATATGTTGATGTTGATGCGTCCATCGCAGGCTACCACATCCCAAAGGGGTCCATCGTCCTTCCGAACATCTGGGCGATGAACATGAACGAGAAGCAGTACGAGCACCCGGAGCGGTTCGAGCCAGAGCGGTATCTGGGGCGCAGGCCGGCGCTCGAGTCGCCCGTGTTCGGATTCGGGCGGCGCGCCTGCCTCGGCGTGCACTATTCCACCGCGGCGATCTTCATCACCGTCGCGTCCATTCTGTCCGTGTTTGACCTCCACGCGCAGGACAAGGATGGGAAGGACGTGCCGATCGAGCCCGCCTTCACCGGAGGTACGAACGCACTTTTGGCATCGTCTCCCCTTCCGTCTGTCTCCCCCCTGCCAACCGCACACACACCCCTTTCAATTATTATTTTTTTTTCCCTTTTTCTCTTTTGTTCCCCCCCCCCCCCGTTCGTCGGTGTGCTGACACGCTTTTTTTCCGCCTCCGCCTCCGCCGTCCGTCGTCCCTGGGTGCGCCGCCTCGTTATTTGTTGTTGACAGGGTTCGTAAGGTACGTGCGGCCGTAATTGCAATGGTCGTATATCCGGCTGGCAATGATGATGATGGACTGATGATGATGGATGCTTCTTGTGCCTTTTTGCGCAGCCACCCAAAGCCTTTCCCCTGCCGCCTCGCCCTGCGTTCTCAAGAGTCCGCCGAGCTTATCAGAGCCGGGACCTCCGCGCTGTAAGGGCTTTTGACTGTCCTTTCGTTTATTTCGTTTGTTTTGTCCGGTTTGATCAATTATCATATTCTCTCCGCGTCGTCGTCGTCGTCGTCGTCTTTGGTCTTGGCGTCTTTTTTTTTTCGGTACGTATATGGATTTATTCAATAATGCAGCTCATCTGCGTTATATATGCATATATATTCGTCCCACTCTCATAAATAAATATTAGTGGCTTTTTGATCATTTCTTCGGTTGTTTAGTGTGCCAGGTGGAGAGGAGAGGATCGACAGTATGTGAAGAAGGTAAATTAAGAACTAGGGGAGGAGGGAGGGAGAGCGGAGGAAGAGAGAGATCGTGTGTAGGGCAAAGATAAAAACGGGATAAATCCAATGCAATGATGACGATATCCTTTCCGGTCTTGCCGCTCACCCGGGTTGCGAGTGTAACACCGTGTGCGACCGTACAAGTGGTACACTTTTTTTTTCCTCCGCTCTTGCGCCTATATACCACGTAGTCCGTCCGCAGCGCGCGCCTCGCTCAAGGATCTCCAGAACCAAAAATTAAAATTAAAATTAAACACATTAACGTGCAGGCATCCTTAAGCCTACTTTGGGAGGGACTCACACTCACACGCACACTTACACGCACACCACGGGCAACACGTATAACTACCGTAGATAGATTCGACACAGGCACGCGAAGCACGCACTGCACTGCACGCGAGCGCTCTATGGATGCAAAATAAAAATAAAAATAAAAATAAAAACTTTTGAAAGTGAAAAAAGGAGTGAAAAGAGAGAAAAGGAGAATTAAGGGCGAGTCCGGAGAAAAAGATCTAGAGAGGGAGAACGAAATTTCCTGTGACATTTGACAGAGAGTTGTTGAGTTGTAAAAGAAAAGAAAAAATGTCTCTAGAGCCTCTTCTCTTCTAAAACCTATAGCCTAGACTACAGTAGAAGAAAAAGAAGAAAAAGATTAAAAAGGCCGAGGGTGGCATATTGGATAGTGACGCTAGTGACGTCTTGGCGCGAGCGATGGGAACGAAAGGGGCAGGGTGAAAGGAAAGGAAAGGCACGATACATGTACATATGGCATGGGTGTGAGGGTGTGGAATCGACTGAATGTGAATGACAGAGAGTTCTCCGTGTCGTTGTACTAGTCCTCGTGGCCTCAAGCGGGACATTATATTATCAGTGCATCTGCATTAAAGAGCGGCCATTTGTGCGAAAAAAAAAAAACGATACGTTCTGCAGGTAAAGATACAGTATGGGGCAAGCATATTTCCTTGCGAACATGGCGTGCAGGGATGATATTTTTGTTATCTCCAACTTGTAGCGCGCGCGGCATCGATTTCTTATCATGATCACGTGCTTGTGAGATGCTGAAAGCCAAAAAAGGAAAATTGATTTTAACCAAAAAGAAAATGAAATATCGGAAGTAAAAAAAAAAAAACAAATGCATGGAAACCCGCAGTGAGGCAGCAACAGAGTTTGATCGATTTGATCGGTAGAGAGGGTCGAGAGGAGGGTTGTGAACTGCTTCCGTGTGTATCTGGTGTCAATGAAGAAATGCTTATCCTCTAAAGATAAGCCAAAAAGGGGCCACCCTGGTTTTGTATGTATACTGGATAACGAGAACACAAGGTTAACAGCAAAGGGCCGGGGGACCCTGCACGCCGCGTACATGCACGTATATCATCCGGAAATTTTATTATTATTTATCACTTATCACTGGCAGTCACAGATAAACATATCAGAAAGAGGGAGAAGGAACAATTGATCCGGACAGAAAATAAACTAAATTTTGATTTGCGAGGTGGATGAAACAGGAGAGACCGACGAACGACACTGCATATGCATGCAAGTTGCAGTGTTGGCCGTATACGTGAACGCCCCCCCCCCTCCGGATGCCAGAATCATAAAACAAAAACTGGAATGATGTTAGCACAACACATTGTTGTGTATGTGAAGGAGGAGGCGGAGGCCGCGGCGCGGCGCGGCGAGCCAGCTCTTTTTCTGGGGAGGACACGTGTTGGGGACACATGGGGTAGAGAACGATCCACGAAAAAGAAAAGACAAGAGGAAACGAAGGTCATCCCTGCCATGCATGCAAGGGCCGGCTTCTGACTGAGCCTGAGAGAAGGGGGACCTGATGAGTTCTCTGCCAGTTTAGGCGCTTTCCCCGCCTCATCTCTCGTCTAGCGCCGCTTCTTTCTCCAAAAACTTTTTTCTTGGCTCGCACGTTATCATGCATACGCCTGTCAATGTCAATGCGGATGACAAGCAGATGTTTCTTTCCAGGTAGAAGGTCGGGGTAGCGTGACTTGTGTCATTTCCATCTCGAGACGACAACCCGTCTAGAAGGCCGCGCCCCACGCTCGACAAAAAAAGTCCCTAAAACCTCCCAAGGCTTCGTAGATAGACCGTACGTAGATGGACAGAAGATTAAATAAATTCAGGTCTTTATTAGCTTTATCGATCGACAGGAACCGACGTCGCATACGCACACACACGCACACAGGTCCTCCGCCCCTTGAGGTCGTAAGAAATGTCGGTTGATGGATGCAAATGAGATGAAGTTCTAGTGGTGCGTGAGAGCATGGACGGGTGAAAAGATGTAAAGGAGTATGACGGTGAAGGTTTGCCGCATCCTCACACGGAAATGAGAAAGCCGTCATTTCCCGGAATTGGCCAACGTTTTGGCGGATGCCAGGTGGCGTCGAGGAGTGGGACGGGCGGGCGGGCGCAAGGCGGGGGAACTCGCTCGGGTTGGAACCTTGATTGCGCGGACGGTTGAACTGGCTAAAACCGACTGTGGAGGAGTGAAGCCAGGGGATTCCAAATGAATTAAACCCTCTCACAAGTGGTGGAGAGTGGAGAGAGAGAGGGAAGAACAGTTGTGGTGGTAGGTGGGCATGAGACCACAACCACTGGAGATCTCTCTAATCATGCCGTCGTCGAGGGCCCTTTTACAAGCGGGATTCGGGATTCGCGAAGCGACGATGATGTGTGGGGAATGTTCAGCTGAGGCCATGGAGCCGCTGAGCACATGAGATGCATGAGATCTCCGCTTTGACGCGAGGGCCAAGGCGATAGGTTGGGTAGGTGGGAAAAAAATAAATTTAATGATTGACTTCCATATTGCGTAGCGTGATTGCGGTGACCTTGAGGTTTCCAAAGTTTCAGGCTGTCAGGGACGGCGGGGAGGGATAGAGAGGGAGGAAGAGGGAGTGGTGGCGCAGGAAGATGGACCTGGGTGGCGTGTGTGGGCGCAAATGTGGGGATGGGTGGGACGTCCGTGTCGCGCAGGTGAAGCGTAATGCTGAGGCCGAGGAGGAGGAGGAGGAGAGGTCGGGTAAGCGTAAGCGGTAACCAGATTAGGCCATCACCAGATCGAGGTGCGAGGCGGACCGATCGGGGCAACGTTTCGTTTCGCTTTCGCTCGCATTCGAGCGCTTTACGGAAACGGAAGAAGAAGGCCAAATTGGACGGAACGCAGTGGGTACATATGAGGCAGCATCAAGCCTTCCTTGGGCTGGTACCGCCCGTCCCATCCCCATGCCCCTCTCTTTCGCTAGTTCGGAACTCGTCGCCCTCGCTGTCGAGTCGGTCCTCTACGGTACACCCTTCGCTTTCTTCTCCTCGCTCCGTCCAATGCTCATTCCTCCCCGATCTCACTCGCTCTTCACCTATCAGGGGTCTACTTTGTCCTATTCACCGGATGCATAAGGGTCCTCTACAGCAAGCGACGGCAGAGGGGTGGCGGGAATCATCGCCTGATCATAGTCTCGTCCGTTCTCTTCATCCTCATAACCTGGGTGCGTTCTTCCTTTGTCTGCTTTGCACCTTGGCATCTCCATTCATTCATCTTTTTTTTTCTCCTACCACAGCATGAAGTTCTCGACATCATTCGTCTTTACCTCGCCTACCAAGGGAGTGAGACAAACAATGGCGCGGATCTTTATTATGTCAACGTCAAGGGGATGACGAGTGTCATGAAAACTTCCGTGTATCTAGTGGTGACAGTCGTCTCCGATCTATTTATCGTACGTCTATCCAATCCTTCTCTCTCAACGCGCGCGTTGTGTTGAACCAGATCTTCCTGTTAGCTATATCGGTGCTATGTCGTCTGGAATGCGAGTATTCTGATCATCATTCTCCCAGCCCTTCTATATCTTGCCGACATAGGTATGTTCCCCTCTAGTCGTCATCTCGACGCAAGTGTCCACTCAACACTGCTTCCGCTCCCCAAGTCACCGGGATTCTGGCACTCTATACCTTGACGCTTATCGGGCAGAATGTTGTCTTCAATGAAGAGCAGGAGAGGATCACAAACGCGTTCTTTGCCTGCACTCTCTCAGTGAATGCCGTCTGCACAGGTTCGTCCTTGAACGTTTCATTTTTCTTTTCCGACAGAACAAGTTTGACATCGGCTCGCCTCATCAGGACTCATTGCATTCCGCATTTGGCAGACCCAGAAGCAGACGCGCGATGCCAAGTTGGGCTCCAACCTTTCGCACATCTCTATCATCGTCGTAGAATCTGGTGCGGTTTTCTTCTCAGTCCTTTTACCACAACCGCGGGAATCTCACACCCCGCGTGATCGCGACAGGTGCGATTTATGTAACCGTATTAGCATGTGTTGTCGCGAGTTATACCACAAAGTCTTTTCTCTTCAACATCTTTTTGGATATCGTAAGCCTACCCACTGCTTCGATTCCTTAATCTCCGCTAACCCTACGGCCGCGCGCAGACCTCGCCTGTAATCGTAAGTCGCGAACCTCAAAATCCATTCATCCCGGGTCTCTTACATTTACATCCGCGTGCTCGCACATTCTTCCTTTGACAACCATCATCAGGGCATCGTCGTACGTAAACTTGGAAACACTATTCTCGCTTATCGCATACTCACTTGCTTCGCTGCTTGTTTTTCTCCTCGGCGCAGTTCTCGCTTATCATTGTACGGATTGGCCTTGGTGTCAGCTCGGAGGAAACACGGCACAGGTCCCAGTCCGTCTCGTTCTCGACCGTGCCATCGAAAACGTACACCGGAAACTCGTCACGGCCGAAAGGGCCGATCGTTTTCCGGACGACGACGACGACGCAGTTCACGGACCCACACGAGTCTGACACGACGTTCAAAGCGAGCGAGTCGCAAGGGGCGTACAAGATGGAGGAGTTACGAGGTGACGCCGACAGCTCCGTCAGCGCTTGATCGGACGTTTTCCTTTTTTCGTCCGCTTCTCCACCACCCCCCTCATTGTCTCATCCTCACAATGGGCCGTCTTTTTTTTTTTTTTTTTCTCTTTCCTCCTCGGGGAGCCGCGGTAGGGACCGAGGATTGTTGGCTTAAAAGAGGTGGGGGGTTTTGTACGTTCACAATGCAAAGGTTAGCAATGTTTGGATTTGTACCTTTTTGTTCTTGGGGTCGGACACTACCTTTCCTTCTTCCCGTGGCGATGCCGCTCTCCTCTCACTCAGATTGTTCAGTACCAAGTACAGTAAATCTCTCCGCAGCATACAGTAGCAGGATCAACAAAAAAAAAAGCGAGAAAAAGAAGCGCCAGTCTATGTTGATAGAGGGAGTTACATGCAATAAATTACACGCTAATATTCCTTGATAACGCGATTCTCGAAATTTGAAAATATTTTTCCACCTCCCCCGAATTCTCTCTCTGCATCGGCGCTTGGCTTGTCATCGCCGTAAGTCACCTTCCATTCGTGTTGACACCACACACCAAACTCAAATGCTTGTCATGGTCAGGTGGACATGGGCCAATACACGAATATCCCACCATACCATCCCATGCGCTGCTCCACGATGACGCCAAAGAACTGTCCATATTTCTTGTAGAAATCAACGAACCAGAACCCGTCTCTTTTTATTTTATTTTTAATTTCTTCTTCTCAGGCTTGTCCGCCCGCCACCTCTGCTATCACGGAGCTAGATAGAGTAGGAGTGATAGGCAATAGGTAGGGTAGAGTTGGGGAAAGACGTCTGGGAGACGTCCTCTGGGCGTGGTGACGCCACAGCAGAAGAACGCCACAAGCATCTAATAATAAAGGCTTCTCCCGGCGCGCACGGGACCTGACCGGGCCTGACCTGACGCCGAACCGAACCATTCTCGCGTTTTCGCGTTTTGCGCACAACGCACGGGGTCAGGCGACACGTCGTATAATCCATATCATGTGCTCTCCATGTAATTCTCACACGTAGGAAGCGCAGCGGCATGGGACGGACGGGACTTGTCCATAGCCCTGCTGCTGAGATGTTAACTGCTTCTTCGTCTATGGGTGACCGACCGACCGATATCCGACATTTCTCCTCACTATATTTATTTTTCCCGAGCTGAGCTGACCGCGTAAGTACACACACACCCTCGTAGCTTAGCTGTCCCCACTTTGGGGGGCTCAGAGAGCGAGAGAGAGAAACTAACAGCTTATTTATTTATCGAACAGATCTAGAACTCTTTTTTGATGTTTTTAGAGATCATCCCTCAGCAGGGCTAACTTGGCCAAGTTAGCTTTAGCTTGGTTGTTATCGAGAGCCGTCCGTACTTACCATGCTTTTGTGCCTTTTGATGTGTGTGCGTGTGATTTGGCCAGCCTCAGCTTTGAGGGTATTTACGGTAAAATTGGCAACCCCTTGTCAGGCATCCGCAGCAGCAGCAGCACCTGCCACCTGCCACCAACTAGCAGTATCTCTGTTTTTGTTTTTTTTCTATTTTTCTCACCGTCGCCGCTAACTGTTATCGTTTGTGGTTGCTGTGCAAGGAAGGACCAAAGGACCCACTGATATGATGGCAACAGTGATTTACGCTTGCAGGCCTAGGCACAGCTGCCAAGGTGGTCGAACCCCCTGTCGTGCCTATATCATCGCGATAAACTCTTGATATAGTTGGGAAACATTGCCTTTCTTGTTTTGCTACATGGGCTCAGATCGTCGGCTCAAAAGACAAATTTGCAAAAATACTGGCTTATTCACTGTGGCGTGTTTTTTTTTTTTTTATATATCCATCATCCCCTTTCTTTCCCTCACTCTATTATATTATGAGTACAGTAGTCAAGGCGATAACGACAACAAAACGGAACATCCCCCACTCACCCGATGGCGATAGCGTACGGGTAAAGTGCTTTTGTTGCAAATTTGCAAAAAGCCATCCGCCACCGCCACCGCCACTGCGGCCACCACCACCACTACCACCATCAAGGAAATTGGGTGCCACCTGGCGTTGTGTGTGTGTGTGTATTTTTTTTTTTTTTTTTGAAAAATCGAGACGAGCGGTATTGGTGGCTGGGATGGATTCGGTCGAGAGGTGGAAGAAAAGGTTGGGTGCCACCTGATGGTTGTTCTGTTATGATCGACTTGCCTCATTGCGCCCTTGCACTAAGTGGGCATGATGGTCGGGTTGGGATGTGTACAGACGTCTCTCGGGGATGTGATGTACTGCAAGCGTGATCCGTTTAGCACCATCATCACCATCAACTAGCAAATGCCCCCCACACATCATTCATTCTACAGGGTTTCACAGCTTATTGTTCCCCATCGTTGGGTCCCTCATCGTTTGTTTTTGATCCTTCAATTGATCTACGATCAAGAATACCGAGACGCACGCGCGCGGGAGAACGAATGGGATTGCCGGGTGGGGAGTGGGCAAACGCGCGCCCTTCCCAGACAGTAACTATAGAGACTATTCTAAACGTATGTACTGTCAGTAAGAGGATAGAAAGGGGATTCGTATGGTGCTAGTACTGTATTAAAAACGAACCGAACCAAGACGAGCCGCGCAAAGCTCGATTCCAACAACTAATACACGTCGCACGCAAAAGAATTTTTACTGGCACCGACGAGGCAGCACTCTGTACCTCGGCCAATAACGGGGAAGAACGGTGTACGTGAGGTGGTGACATGACAATTGGCCATTGGTTCGGCCTTTTTTTTTTTTCTTTTTTTTCTTTTGCTTTCGGGCCTTTTCACATCCTACCCGCCTCCACCTTCCGCCTTTCGAATTCGGATTTGAGTTTTTGCCACCGGACGACCGGACCAAGGTCCAAATTATGTACAGTGCACAGTTATGCCCCCCCCCTCCCCCTCCCGCCCCGCCGGAATTACCTGACTCGTACCTGAGGACAAAAACGCAAAAACGAAAACATAAGCATTAAAAATACCGTCACCGTCGGTTTCTGATCGAAGGATTTTTTTTTTTTTTTTGGTCCCAAGCAACTTTTCAGACCGTTTGAACAGTTCGGGGGCAAGCGAGTGTCGGCCGCTGAGCGAAACCAGCAACCCCAGCCCAGCGAAACATAGCGAACGATGAGACGGAACACGAATGGTCGTGGTTTGCATGTTTGTCAAAAATAATGAGGCGAAGTAGCAGTCGCAGGGCTGATTAATGCTAGCTGATTCATCACTGTTTAGCGCCCCTGCGCCCTGCCACGCCACAAATACGGTAGTGACAGACAAGTGCTGACTGTACAAACTGTTGTCTGTACTGCAAAATGGTGTACACATACTAACATGACAGATATGTTCAAAAGTTTTTGAAACTTTGTAAATAACTTCACATCGACTGAATATTTCTTCAATCAGCCAGAGCTAGACATTAAATGGCATCTATTCTATAGGTCTATGGTATTGCTTTGATATTTCCTTGTTGTGCAGTGCAAGCGGAGCAAAGCCGAGCAGCACCACCCCGGAAACAGATATGTTCAAAAACTTTGTCACGGTTTGTCACGATGCCGTTTGGATCTCCGCTTCGGCACCACAGGTTCTGTCTAAGCATGAGTGATAGGCCAGCGTCCGTTGAATTTGAAATAAGGGGAGTTTAAACTTGCATCCCCAATCGTCACGGTCAATCATTGTGTCTGCGTAGCTCTCCAAACTGATAAAGAAGCACAGAATAAAAAGGACAGTTCTCTTATAGTCTGCTAAGATAGTATCCTGAAAAAATCTGGGATTTTTTGGGATTCGTTTGGGGGTAGTAGCTGCATATTAACCGCAAATTTACATGTCTCCTTCAAAGATCATCATGCAGAATCACATCAGCTCCATATTTTTCCCAAAACTTTTTTTAAACCCCTTTAGATATTATATATGTTTACAGATCTTAATTTCTGGAGGGCTACTTACAGTAGATGTGTTGTAAAGTGGATTTTGAATATATCTGCCATTTTGCATTACGTTGTACGTGATAGTACTGTATGATAAATCCCGCGGTACGTTCCCGTTTCAGGGTTAGAACCTGAAAAACCCGTTTTTTTTTTTTTTTTGATACGGGTAGTTGTGGTAAAAAAATTGTAAAATGGCAAGCCAAATTGGATTGGAAGCGACGGGATCACAAAAACTTGCTGCTTGCTCACGGAGAAGAAGCAGAAGAAGCATCACACAACGTCGCATGCCTTCAAAGTTTGGGCCGGACTATACCGTCTGCATTCGTTCGTATCCCCATCTGCCAACAAGTTCAAAGTTTAAGGGAGGGGGGCGGCAAAAAAAGTGTGTGGTGTGACCTCCGCGTCAATAAATCAACACACAGACAGGGGCCCAAGGCGAGGTCGGTCAATGTGCGAATTGGGGGGGGCGGCCGCCAGGCTCCGCCTCCGCCCTCCCCACACTCCCCACCCTTCAGCGAGGACCAAGGCACCAACACGCGGGTGCGATGCGGTGCGGTGCAATGTATTATCTCTGTGTGATATGATGAACATGTGGGACCCGGGCGGTCCTTGCTGCAATCAACAGAACTTTGGAGTTACAATGGAGAGAGCCGGGGCCCCCTTGGGGCCAGGGTTTCGCGGGTTCGTGCGGGGGTGCAAAGCGTTGTTTTGATATCATTATCATTTATCACATATAATTTTCAGATCGCGCGCGCGACCTCAGAAAATCGGGGGCGCTGCAGTGTACAGAGTCGGAAAAAAGACCGAAGCCGTGGGAATTTGGGACGCTTGCACCCTTCTTTCCCGAGATGGCCGGTCGTCTCATCCTCTCCGTCTTTCGTTTCGACCCCTTGAAGCTTGAAGCTTGAAGAAGTGCAGTATCTTTCTACCGGTGTGCCAGCTAGTACGCCTCTCCGTAATATCCCGTTTACAGCCGAACACCTCCGTACACTCTTCCTGGCTAGCCAGAGACTAGGGTCACGGGTTAGGTACGGAAAGGTTAAAATTTGTTTCTCCGGAAAATCACAGGAAAAAAAAAGGGGGGGGGGGGGGGGTGCACCTTTGTCCTTCTCGTAGCCCTGGGATTCATTGTTATGCCGCTGCAAAGCTTGCTATTGCCCGTTTCTCAACCTGTGCTGCATTTCAAAAAGCCCATTTCGATTCCAGAAAGGACGCTGCATCAAGAAACATATTGAAACGGCATCATGAAGAAATAAATAGTACATCGCCACTCGTCGTCATCATCGCTTACATCGCCAAAGTCGTCGCGACATACATACTATACGACGCGGCACACGTGCTCGATAAATCGATAAAACCATTAATCCATCTCAAAGTCAAGTGTGGCATCGTCATTTCTCAGACCGTACCGTGTGCATCGCTCTGAATGCGGGACTCCTTCGCCATAGACCCAGCCACGGAGTGGTTCTCCTCGGGAAGGGGCTTGGCTATGCCCTGCATGGAGACGTGGGTCATCTCAGCTGCATTGGCGCCCATGCGAATGATAATAAGAGAGAACTAATAGCAGATCAATGCATTCGCCTCAGCAAGACATAATAAGATGGGATTTCCCAAATGGAGCTACTCACAGCAATGCCGATGATGGGAGACGCCTGAATGGTAGCGATATATGATCGGTCAGCGATACAAAAAAAAGAGAAAACAGGTGGAGAGGTGAAGTGAAGCCTCACTCACCATGTCGAGGAAGACGTTGAAACTGTTCGACTTGGATGCGTAGGTCGCGAGGATGAGAAGGACGGTGACCGAGTAGATCGCGCCGGACTCGGCCATGATGGTGGCTTCCTTGGTAAGACCGAAAGCCTGGCGCGAGTCGCGCATCTGGCTTTGGCGCGTCCAGAGGCGACAAGCGATGAGCACTGAAGTGCAACAGAGAAGGGAGGGGGGGGGGGGTCAGCAGTGAGTGGCAAAAAAAAAGCTGGGGCGAAAGACTACGAACGGGTGCAGATGCCATTGACGGCAACAGTCGCACTGAAGAAAGACTTGGTGATCTTCTCTTGCTTCGCGATGAAGACAGAGTCGCCCTTGGTGAGGCCAGAGAGGCCCTGGAGGGCAGCAACGCCGGTACCTGCCACACGCCCATCAGGGGCCGTCGACTCATTTGAGCAAGCTAAGAAGTGCACGAACCAACATCAGCAAGGAAGACCAGGAAGGGCATGAGGATCACGGAGAAGTTGCGATCCCAAACGTTGAAGCATCGGTATAGCTAACGTGGGTAATGAGCGACCAATGCACAAGACACAATAAATGGCATGCATCACTCACGATAAACGCATCGAAGAGGATCGTGGCGATTAGGTACAGGGCAGTTTTGATCAAGCTCATCGCCGAAGCGACGTTGGCATAGTAGAGGTCGGGACCAAGGGGCTGCTGGTCACGCTTGAAGGCGTAGACCAAGCGGACTGCATCCGTGACGACATGCTGTCAAAGAAAGAAAAAAAAAAGATGGAAGATGGCCACAAAGTCAGCGAAGCCTCTTCCTCAGAAAATGAAGTTCGGGGGAGTTGTCAGTACCCATGAAATGAGGACGCCAAAAACACCCGCGAGGGCGAGCAATGGCGCGGCGCCAGAAATCGTCTTGCGCTTATGGAGGAGCACTTTGAGAGATGCGGGGAATATCGTGAAGTAAATCCCTGTGGCGACGTTTTTAGCGCGGGTGGGGCGCGACGAACGCCCCACTAGCTTCCCTCCCGTCACAAGATGAACGGGGGAAGCGCACCATAGAAGAAAGACTCGACGGCGAGCGCGACGAGCTCGGAGATGGAGAAATCGATGGTCATCTCTTGTGCTGTTTATGCTCGGTGCCCGCTGCTGCTGCTGCTGCTGTTGCCGCTGAGACGAGACAATAAGGTTGGACAGGATTCAACGTACGCTACTTATACCCATAGCGCGAAAATCTGGGAAGGATAAGGCACGAATTTGTTCAACTGCCGACTAGCTTGCGAGGGGAAGTAGACGCCGTGGCTTTTTTCAAATAATACAAACTGGGAGACCTAGATCTGGTCGCTGCCATTTCCCAGGTTAAGGGCGTGCGTCCGAACGAGCGCAACGTGGCTTCATTTCGGGGGGGAAGAGCCGGATCCCTTAGATGGAAGGGTGTCCTTGTTCCATGAACGCGCGCAATTGAGATCCCGAGGGGGGGATTCTGGAACATGTTGGACAACGATGGCGGTGGAGGGGTGGGTGGGTAAAGGGCCAAACCTGAGCTCGGACCGGTTGTGAGGTCAACAGGGGATGAGAATTCTTCTGTCGGCAGGAGAGGCTCTCGTGAAGAGATGGGACTGACCCCGGGCCCGATTCCGCGCTCGCGGACGTTGTAAGACAAAGAGCGACGCGATGGGACTATGCAACGTGGGCCAGAAGCGCATATATTCGCAGCGAGCGTGTGCTCGACATTCCCGTTCTGATTCCGTCATCATCATCGAGTTTATTGGGGAATTCAGGGACTTGTATAAATTTTACGTACACGGATGCTAGCTAAACAAAACAAATTTTTTACGGGTTCCCCTGCCCTGGGCGTAGCCACCTTGCCTTTTCCGGCCTAGCTCATTTCCCCATTTGGGCATTCGTGTCCAAGATTGTAACGTCGTTTGAACCTTTCGAGGGTCCAGGGATGCCTTAAAATGAACACCATCGTGGCTGCGACTTGAGCCAACTTGCAGAGAGCGCGGTTCTCTCCCTGCTGTGTTGGATTTAATGCCACTCGACTCGTGCAGACCAACGTGTGAGTCAATTGATCTTTTAGCGGCCAAACCATTTTTGGGGATCGAGACGCCGAGACGCGATGCAATATATTGTGTACCTAGCTACAGTACTAGCTGAGCCACAGCGCGAGTGATCTGGGCCTTGGAAAATCGCCGTAAGTGCCAGTTGTGCATCGACGATCGAATCAAATGTGAGCGTAATTTGATGGGAGCGCGTGACGCTGACGGCATTCGCGATTCAATTTGCGGTCCATCGAGAGAGGACAGTGCATGTTATCTCAACGACGCCCATATCCCGCCGCAAAATGAAGTCGCGTGCTATCAGGCTGTCGGGTCATACAGACATCTTTTGGGTGGACGTGACTCAAGTCCCTGTCTTAGTTTAGAATAGCGTGACAGGCAGGTGTCAAAGTCCTTCGTGCATGTTCAGTGAAGATCTACGTTCGGCGCCTCTTATCCTTTGACGTGGGGACTTTTAGGCACTTTTGATCAGGGCCCCAATACGTTCGGAAATGGGAGTGGGTGAAATAGTGGGTTGATTTAGTTATTTTTATCAACGAAGGAAGCTTCTCGCCTTGGTAAAGTTAATGAGCAGTGGAGCCGCCAAGGGTGGGTAAATGGGTCCATTGGAGAAGTGTCCCAACCGTGGGTGGCGGGTGTGTGTAATTAGGTTCACGTTCTGCCTCGGGATTATCTAGCGCCGAGTGGCTGGCATGCAGATGCGGAGGGCCTTGAGGTCAGCTGCTCACGCGTTTCTATGTTGCGTACGATGCAGCTGCCGCCGCCGCCGCCGAACTGCCCCACCATGAGAAAAGTGCCGAATGACAACGACATTGACGTTGGGTGTTTGGAACACAACGTGATGGACGGTGCCATGTGCCAAAGTTCCCTTTTGAAGGCTCTGAACTGTGATAGACAGCTGATAACTCAGTCCCCGGTCGCCGGTTCTGAATTCGAAATTGCGCTGGAACTTTGGAGGCGCAGGGGTTCAATATCCACGGTGCAGTTATGTCTGCCAGAAGGGATGTCCGACAGTCAAGGTGTCTTACCCTGTGGCACTTGTTTTGTCCATGCATGCTTTTCAGTGAACGTCTACTATCAATACACCAATCGGGGTGCGAGAGATGGCCCTGGACGAAGCATTCATTGACCCCAAAACGGATGTAGGGTCGTTTGTACACGAGTGAAGGGGACACCGAAACTCTGTACCTCTCCGTCGTTGTTGTAAAATAAGGCGCTAGGTGTTGGAGCAACTGTCAATCTTGGGCGGGTGCATGGCGTGCATGGCATGGCCCTTGACCAGCCGGCGTTTGCCGCTATAATGGATAGGTTAGGGTTAGCCCACGATCGAGCATGTCATCGCAATTGCAATTGATAACCAAGGTATTGGCTCTCTCGTATCCATCCCACCGTCCCACCGTCCCACCGTCCACACCACGATTGTCACTCACCAGTGTTATTAAAGTCAATTCACTGTCACGAGGAACACAATCATTTCGACTCACACGCCACTATTTGATATACTATACTCGTAATGGCTCGATGCATATCTACCAAGCAGGTGATGCCAAACGTGTCACTGTTGGATCCGAAATGAAAGTTCGAGATGAAAGGTTGTTGGGCTTTTGGAACCCAACGGGACACAGGAAAAAGGGATGGTGGCCGATCACACATGAACCGAATTGAACCTGACTTCCGCCGTATGTCCGCAAGGTTCAGGATAGGCACGCTATCTAATGAATACTAACAAACGATAAGGAAACGCTCGCGGCGCGAGGTTCTGACTTTGGTCATTCCACGGTTGACTCCAAGCTATATCGTTTCTCATCCCACAAGCCTTCCTCGATCGCTTTGATTTCTGTGGAAACATGTCATCAGTGGAGTGGAGGGGACGGACAAGCGCGGCGTGAATCTGAAAAGAACGCACGCAGAGCGACGTGCGTCGAGTGGAACCGGCACAACGCAAAGTTCCCTGTTTTTTGTTTAATTTTTTAGGTTCAGTTCGTCGTTCCATCCTTGGAAAACAGGCAAGGGAAGCTCTTTTACCCATCATGCACCAAACCCGCGGGACTCCCAGATCGCGCCACGTAGCTTGTATCTCGCCCTCGTCGTCCAACCCCCAGATTTCCTTGAGGCGTGCACCCACATCTGGTCCTAGTATCTTGCGCAGCGGGGCTCGCGCATCGCCATAGCTGTGCGCGCGTGAATTGGGGGATGTGCACTTGTTGCCATGGGGAAAAAAAACAACAAAAGCTTACCCAGTTGCGAAAACCACGGCGTCTGCGTTGAGCGTGCTGCCATCCTCAAACTCTAGACCATCCTGCGTAAAGCGGGATATCTGAGCGTCATTCTTAAGTTTAATCTTCCCATCGATTATCAACTGGCTCGCGCCGACATCTGTGCTTCGCGTCAAATGGTTCTGTGACATACAAAAGGCGGCGTGTGAAAACAATTTCGTACCGAAGTAATACCCGCTGGCCTTGCTCCACGCGAGTAAAAGGAATCCAGAGCCATCTATGCCTGTGTTGAGACGGAAACCAACTTGACGAAGCCCGTCCAGCGTCTCTCTAGACTGATCCTTGAGAGAGAGAAATCTCTAGAAAATACTCATACACGAACTTGTCTTCGTGCGCAATGTCCTTAACAATCCTTTGATGAAGGGGTTTCTGCAGGTAGTTCGGGAAGGATGCATTGATACGGTCAGCGACGTCTGGCGATGGACCGCCTTCATAATAGAGGCCTATTCCAATACATTCTCAATTCTCATGAGCAATTCAAAAGAAGCTACTGAACGAACCGCCGAAGACACGCGGGATACCGTGCTTAACGGACATGATATACGTCGAGCTTCGCTGAAACATAGTCACATCTGAAGAACGCTTGGTCACCAGGGCGGAACAAAAATAAAAATATGACCAGGAACATACCGACGCCATTCTCATGAAGGTCCCTTGCTATGTCGTGACCTAAACCGTTGCCCAAAGAAATGAAAGCGTATCTGGCGCAAACTAAATATAGACATACCAGATGTGCAGGCGCCCACCACGACTACCTTTTTCCCCTCGTAGTCTTTGGCCTTCGCATACTTGCTAGAGTGCACGATCGTGCCTTTGTATTCTTCCTAACACCGAACGTTGTTGAATGGGAAATGAATGGCTGCCTAGATATGTATATGCACACACCGCGCCGGGAATCTGCGGTATATTAGGTGTTCCAGCACCAAAGCCCAGGGCGAACACGAGCTGGTTCACGACGAGGGAGCGTGGCTCTGCATTCGCGCGCTCGATCTCCACCGTCCACTTCTTCGTTTCGGCGTCCTGCGAAGCCCGCGTGACGGTGGAGGATGTCCACACATCTAATTCCAAGATATTTACATAATTCTCGAGCCAATCAGCAATCTGGACAAGGTGTCGTCAGCGTGCACACCCGCTGGTGAGGGGGGAGGGGGGTAGTAAGCATTCTTATTATTACTTTTGGGGCGGGTGAAAAGACTGGCCAGGTTGGCGGGAAGCTGTGAGAGTGCAAGGGGGTTAGTTGCGCCACCGACTGAGAAACGGGTGTTGAGAGAGGACGAGCAGTGCTCACGGCAGGTATGGCATGTGGTCGTACCCTACCGGAAATTGGTCAAGGAAGATCCAAGGAAAGAGCTCGACGGGACGTACACACGGTATCATGGAGGCAGAGCGCTTCGTATCGCTTTCGCCACAGCTGGCCGACGCGGGCTTCTCGCTCGACGACCAGCGTCTTGATGCCAAGATACTTCAGTCGCGCAGCGAGCTCAAGCCCCGACTGGCCACCGCCGACGATAAGCACGACCGGCTGCTGGTCGGGCTCCTCGCACTCGCGCTCCCGACGCCGCTGCTCCGGCCACGTCCCGTGCTTCGGCTCCCGCTCACGTAGCGGGCCGGAAAGCTCCGGGAATCCATGCAGAGTCTCCAACGTCGTGAAAATTGTGTGCGCCTTCCAATCCCCGCCGCGCGTTGGAACCAGGCGGAGGACGCCGGAACCGGTTCCCACGGCCGTCGAGAACGTGAAGAGCGCCTGCGTCCACGCCACGTCTGCGTAGGGCCTCTGCAGAGCTGCGGACTTGGTGTCCAGTTGGAGCTTGGAGAGCTTGGTGGCGGCCAGGCGATCGATCAGGAACCGCCGGATGCGGTCGCTGCAAAGAAGGTGCGGAAGTCCCAGGTGAGCGCGAGGATGTCACGCCAGAAGACATCGTCCACGAGTTGGCTGATGATTCCATCCACGTTGTTCGTCTGGACGTGGTTGACGAAAGTTTCGAACCATGTCTGCGCCACCACGGCAGGATCCACCTCAGGGGGCGCAGATACTCCCAAGCTTTCTAGAGTCGGCAGCGCCGCACGCTGAATGTCAGTGGCAGAGCTCATGGCCGGTAGAGGGCAAGATGAATGGTCGTGAACAATCACGATGCGTATCGGTGCACACTCTCTCTTGCCTGCGATTATATACCCCCTCGCGGAGTTTTGGTGCACTTAAACAGGCTGGGCGTAATGACCTTACTGAATTGGGCACTTGGGTGTTCGCGACTTTGCTTGAGCTAGTAGGCTACCCCGTTTGGTCCGTGAGATCTGCATGAGGTTCTGATAAGGAGAAAACACTACAGACAAACGCGTGCTGAAAGTAAGCAACTGCTTCCGCCTAGCAGGAAACCTGTGGTATGCGGAGGATCACTTCAAAGGAGTGGACGTAAAGTGGCGTGGTGGATCGTACCTTATCGAGGCAATCGATCATCGATTCTTCATCCGCACTCGTCAACAGCCACCGCACCACGCAGTCGAATAGAGTCGTTTCGTTCGCCTTTGTCCCGAGGCCTCGTGACGTTCATGAAGGAGGAAGGTTAGATTTCCTGAGACCCTGATCCTGACAAGATGAACACGGGAGACGTGGAAATGGTGCATGGTGTCCTTTCAACACGATCGGACAAAGAGATTGTGGTTCCCAACCACCAAAGCTCCAAAGTTCTGTGAATGGACACATGTTCGCCCTTGTGGCTAATGCTTTCGCATTGTCGGGCGGGGGGCAGGGCTCACAATAAAAACTCAGACGCTTTTTGAAAGTAGAGCCCACATTATCGTCCTCACGAATTCTCGACCTGTGATTATGCCTAAAAATTCCGCCCTGCCCTGTCTCGCAGCCGTCTTTAGAAGGAGAAACGGATTCACACCACCAAGCAGATCCCTGTCCGACAGCTCCAGTGAGTCGGTTGAGGCCTCCACTGTACCATATATCCTCGATGGCCCTTTATTCGCACCGAGCAGCACACCTAGTTGCGCGAGCCAGCCATGGCACTACGTCTTCCATGTGGTGCCATGTATTTCACGAATTGGGGGGATTGCTACTTATGCTGTCAGTTAGGATGGGAATATGGCATGGGCGCTTGGTGGAAATGGACGCTGGCGTCTCGTAACAGTAATCGGGGATGGTTTCGTCGAAGAAATAGATGTGCGTAATTGTACTCAATAGTCTAAGTTTTGGTGACTTGACTCATAAAGCTGCAGAACCGGAAGCAGATTGCATACAATGCGACTTGGACAAGCGATGGTGTGACTATGAGAGGGACGTTTGCACCCGGGTGTGGTGACATCAAGCCAAACACCCCTGCTATCCGGAGGCTTCTCCTCGACGAGGAAATACGCAGAGTAGAGGAGAGAGACAGGAAAGAGCTGCTGAACGACGATGGGGACAGAGAAGTAAAAGCCGCAGAGGTCGAGACATCCGAGAGTGACAATCGAGTTCAGATCGAGCTATGACAGTTTTACTTGGGACTTTACACGTAGGTCGGACGTGTGTTGGTTTAAACCTGATATATAATGCAACCTGTAAGCTAGTTAAGTAGATGGCTGTGGGGATAGCAAAAGATGACGTGGGTTAGCGGGAGCTAACCAACCTGAAAGGGCCCGGACACAAGATACTGACAGCAGAAATACACCTGTGCTACAGAGAAGTATCACGGAGGATAGCTATAACAACGAAATGGGTACCATCCCGCACGTTCAGTTGCGCGGGAGAGCCATCATCGAATAACCATTAGTTAATGTCCAGGAATCAGCTCGTGGTGAAATCAGCAGGAGGCATCAGGGCAGCGTGGATGTCCAAAAAGGGATATGCGCATGCAGAAATGCCAGGTGTCGCTTTGACCACGATCCCGGCTGGCTTCCACTTTCATTGCATACGCTGCTAACATACAGCGGCTGCGACCGTCAGGGACCCGAGGGGAGAATAAAATTAGTAAGAGCAGCTTTTCTCCCCTGCCTAGGCTAGAGAGAAAGAAGCAGCTGGCATAGGACAAGTCAGGCGCATACGGTGAGTAGGGCCGCACGTCGACCGGCACTGGAAGGATGACGTAGACCTGTACAATTTTGACATATGAGCAAGTAACCGTCCTATGTCTACTAGATGAACTCCTGTAGAATGAGCTTCTTGTAGGTGTCCTCAGTATTTCGGAGTGTTCAAGCTCATCTGATTCGGAGCGCCGGAAATCGCATAGAAGCGTGGGGCGAACGGTTGAGAATAGTACATGATATTGTAAGAAGCACAGGCTTTATGGCGTTACTAGAAGAACGGAAGCCCATGCACCTGACGGACGAGAGATGGTGTTGAACAAAAGACCTGAAGTTCACAGTTAGAGACAGAACAGCTCGAAGCAGTGAAATCCGAACGTGCTTTGTCATCAATCGACAGATTCATGCAGTGCCAGTGATTTTCGAATTCTCGCAAATTCTCAGCTGTGTGATGGTCGTTTGAACACTCAAACAACCCAAGAGCAAAGTCATATGCCATATACACATCCCGAATACCAGATTGCATTGCCAGCAGTGTGTTCAAGTGAGCAAAAGGGTCGTAGAACGGACTATGCAACCTACCGGTGTCTATCTCTCCCGTGGCTCCCCTTCTTGGTAGATCCCTTCCCTGCTCTTCATGGGCGCGAAGGACAGAAATACTTGTTTCCTATTCCTTATGAAGACCCTATTTAACTTTATTGGCTAGATTTTCATCGCGTGCAAGCTATGACCGCATAACTAGATGTCTCTTATGTCTTGCTGCATGATTCACAACTCTTGCCATGCTCACAAAAACTCCATAGAACGATGTTTATCAATGCCACATGCAACTCCCTCCAGTCACTACTGTAGCAAGGCTAGTTACTGCAAGTGTAGTAGCTGCCCTAGATGTAATGGGAAATGGGACAAGAAGCGTGATCATAAACGTGAACAAGGAAAAAGAAAGGCACCCCGTGGATATCGGATCCACGGCCGTAAGTGTCGAGACGGACGAGACGGACGAGAGGAGAGGAGAGGTTCTTAAATATAAAAGAGTGGTATCAAGGTACGCAAAGGTCGCCGTACAGTAAGAATGGAGAGACAAGCTAGGGACTATATGGGCATATGAGGGGGCGCTCCGGTGCACTGATCCACTCCGATCCATGCATAGATCCGAGGGACTCCTCACACTACCACTGTATACGACATCCGCAGCGACGACAAGAAATCTTATCGTTAGCGCCTTCCACCTATGACAATCCTTCTGTCGGCGATCCTGGGACGACCGCATTCACAATTTAATGGGTTCGCATTGGAGGCCGATGCCTGCATCCAGTATCGACGTCAGCAAAACAGAAGCTATTAGAATGCAGGAGGAACAGACCCTGGTCGACTTTCTTGCAGCAGAGCGGATGGGTATTGCTGTGCTGACGTATTAGTGGCTTGTGCTGCGGACGCGAAAGAAGTCCTACCATTGATTGTCGACGACGGATGTGCAAGTCAGCCCGACGTATGTGGTCAGTGGGAGCGAGCCAAGTTGGCTGCTGGCGGCAGAGCCAGCATCTGTGCCAGTGGTGAAGACATCGCAGCATACTATTGATCCTCCGTCGCACGAGTTTACGGTGGTCGGATTCGGCGGCGCGGCATAACCACCATTATTCCCATCCCCGTTATTCCCACTCCCATGGACTGTGGCAGGAGTAGCAGCAGCAGCAGCAGCAGCAGCAGCAGCAGCGTGACCACCGTTATTCCCACTCCCGTGGACTGGGGGGGCAGCAGCGACGCTGCTCACCGCGGTGAAGGCCGCAAAAATGAAGACGAGGGACTTGGAGAGCATCATTGTGAAGGCTGAGTAGAGACTGTGGTAATCCTGAAGCTGCGGTTTAGAATGGGGAACAACAGGGCAATGAGCTGCCCTTCTTATAGTTTTTCCTGTGCAACAGGTTGACCAATGATAGCACAGGACTATGCTTTCGCTATCATCCGTGTAGAGGCATCGTGCCTCGCCACTCATGAGAACGACACGAGCAAAGATAGAACCCAAATTCGTCACCTGAGCGCAGTCAATACTATTTTTGGACTCTGACATGCGAAGGCCGGAATGCGCAGCGAGTTACGTGCCGGTAATGTAGAATAAATCAGAGCAATTTTAAAGAAGAATATTGCATTTTCCTTCGGGTCCTCGTTACCTGCATGTTATCAGCCAAGTTGTAGTAATTGGAGTAATTGGTTGTGCCTAAAGCCCATCCAGTATGTCCGAACACCAGGGAATGTGACCATGGTTCAAGTAATGCCATCGGGCATAGTGGGGCACTAAGCGAGAGGTTGCGAGTGTCCCAAGATCCAAACTTGAGTCGTTTGAAATCTCGCAGCACTAATCTTTTTTTTTTCCATTATCGTGCACCTCGGGGTACAGAACCCCACGTAGCACTGAACTTTACATGTCATCCTACTGTTTTCCTGCCAGTTCTATGTACGTTAACGTGGAAATCTCCCATGGCCTGAGCCATGGTACTAATCATAATGGCTTGAGAGCTCACAGATGTTGGCGCGTCCCGTCTTCGCCTACAAGAGGTACAGGTTGCCCACTGGAAATTATGCGCTGACACTACTAGTGCTAAGTTATGATGAATGGATTCATTTCGTAAGGATGCCTCACAAGAGTACTTGGGTCTAGGCATTGGCTCTCAAACTTGGAACAGGTACGTGGGAGGGTTGGATGTAGCCGAGTGTTACCTTTTCTGGATCAGCTCTCGACTTCGGTAAACTCTTCCTTCGAGGCGACTGAGTTTACTGGAAGACCTCGAACTTTGCAAACTCGAAATTTGCGACAGTGCAATAGCTGAACTGAAACTTCCTGCTGCATTCCTTATGGGATCAACCCCGCATCTCCGACGTCTCAAATTGCACCGCATTTCCCTCATATCCATACATATCATCATTATTATCCTCCGCGATGATGCTCATCGAGCTCTGCTTGAGGATCTACACCCCATCTCCAACAGCGTTGCTCCTTACCCATTTGCAAAATATGCATTGCCTACGCACCTTGACCTGAAGCTGCAAACATGGGAAGCCGGGGCCGGCAACGGCAGCCTTCCGGCCATTCTCACTGCACGTCGAGAAGCTGGTGCCCTGTAAAGATTTCTGGGTGCGGGCACCGTTCCCTGAACCGAATCTTCACGAGCTGTCCTGTTAATACCGAAGAGAGGGGCGTGTTCCCAAGTTGTATGGTTCGTCATCAGAATAATGGGTCCGCCGTATTCACCTCTCAACTATCGACCATCGACGCAAGATGCGCTTCACACCTACTGGGGGATAGCGATCTGTTCCGCAGCCGCAGCAGCGATGCCGCGGACTGTAAACAAAAAGGAAGCCATTATTTTTTTTAAGAACCAGCACTAAAATCCGGTGCATACGACGAGTTGACTAGGTAACCAGAGCACGTGGCAGATCTAATACAAATGACACCGACACCTGAGCTTGCAATTGACTCCGCCAAGTGGGACGGCGGTGCCAACAGGGTCTAGGCACCTTCAATAGACTCGGGAGCTTCAAGTTGCTGCCTCCACCACTACGCGCCGATGCCAGATAAAGATAACAACCAAAAGTGACCGGTGACCATTAAGGCACTTCAGCCTCGCCACGTTCTCATCGAGCTACACTGCACCGAATGTCGTCGTTACAATAGCCATAGGTATGCGGAGCCAAACGAAGTAAGACGAGACAAGCGAGAGGGAGGTGCGAGAGAGAGAGAGAGGGGACTTACTGGAGACTTGAAGTTCGCACGCGGGAGTTCGTCGAGACGATTGCTACGAGTAGCCCACCGCATTAGGGGAATCTAGATACTCTAGTGAAGCCAGAGACTGAGACCATCTTACAAGCTTCACTAGAGTGTCCAGATCGCAGCGTCATGAATTTGTTCGTCACAGAGAAATGTGTGGCGCTGTGATGCTCGCATGCATCGTCAAGGTAGTGAAACGAGTCCAAAGGATGGAGGGAATAATATGGAGGGTCGCACGAAGTGAACCGCACACTGGCCAATCTGTCGGAACGGCCTGCGCAGTCGCTTGCTCTGGTAGTACCAAACAGTTAGCGCGGCGGTGTCATTACACACAGATGCAGCACCGCCTCTGGGGTGAAAAGTGCAGAAAATCTCTAAGAAAACAGGTGGACATTTGACTGTAAAGCGGAAAAATGCAGGGAATGTGAAAAGAGCGTGATGCTCACACACTAGCAGAGCTGTCGCCTCCCCAATAAAGAGCTGCACCCGGCTGAACCCCTCATGTCCGGCCCCATCGGAGGATCCCAAATTTCACCACAGTGATTGTGTCGGAGTTGCACAGTCGTAATGCAACCGCAGCATGTTGAAGGTGTGTAGCGCAACTTTCAAGGTCTCACATTGATTGAGACGGTGAGTCTGGGTGTACGGCGGCTATGGTTTGGCAAATTGGTTCGGATCCAAGGCTCGTTCACCGCAGTCATATTATCTGTGGCGACTCAGGTTCCCGACCAGTTCATTGTTCGTTCATATACAATTAAGTCACCTGGCAATGAGTAGATCTCGGAGGAGCATATGGCCTAGTATTGGTGTGTGTTGTGTTGAGACGGAATGTCTGTGTGGTTATGCCTGGACCAGACAGTCTCACGCTCAGGGGTTCAGTAGAACCAGCCCAGACATTACAAGGGGCACTTAATGCTCCAGGACAATTACAGACTTAGTGAGCACATGTTGGCACATGGACTGCATGGACACCTACGTACATATGATACCCTAGAACAATGTGATTACACCCTTATGGCTGATCTAAGAACTCTCTTTTGTTATCTGACCCAATTATTGTATGATCAAACTGTTTCAGATTGACACTTTACCTACTGTCTTTATGATCATGTAGTTACAATCACATATGGACCTTTTTTGTAACCAGCCTGGGGTGATGGTTCAACACCATCGCACCCCTGTAAGTTGTGGAACCAGCCAAATAGAGGACTCTGACCCCATTTCATGTTCGGGCCCTGTCTCATGTATATCAGCTTGTGATTTTCTTGAGTGACCTTTGCTATTGGTCACTATTGTTCTTGTTCGTGTTTCAGGTATAATTAGGTAGCACTGCCCCTTCAGGCCCTAGGCCTGCCCTCAAGTACCATGTACTATATATAGGGGACTCATTACACCTGGTAGAGGCAAGTTGAGTCTCTTGTCTCAATACTAGCAGTGTTCTACTTCATTGCGGGTGGCTACTGAGTTGAAGCTCAGCAAGTGGTAACCCGGGTATCGACACCGACTTGCAAGTTGACTTCCTCTCTATAAGTCTTCTAGGACACTTCGAGTCCTAGCTTATCAACTTAGTGTGTCTATTGTTGCTGTCAAACCCTTGGCAGTGACATTAGACTCAACTTGTTTCCAATACGGCTAGCAGTTCAGAAGGAACACTGCAGACTACGACCCTCAATTGGGTAGACGCCACTGAAGGCAGAAGGAACCACAGAGTTCGGTACATCTCCAAAGAACACCCAGCTAATCCACAGACCGGGATATACAAATCATTGTTACTGCAAGAGGCAAAGCACTGACCAACCCAAAGTTGGTGTGCATCCATGACAACAAGTGGAGAGAAGTCCATTGGACTGAAGGACAGTATACCTTGGGAGCGACAGTCCCACAGCTACACGAATACGACACTGAAGGATCAGAAGCCGACAAGCTTCTTGATGAAGAACTAGAAGAACCTGAGGTCATCTCAGATACAGAGTCAGACAAGGTGGTCAAAGAAATCGATGACGCCTTCAACAAAATCAAGATTACCCCAGTGGAAGAAAAGGCACCAGCATTCCCCATCAGAACTCTTACTCCACTCCAAGGACTACCAACTGATGCCTTACCAGCTGGAAACAGAATCCCCAGCCTTTCACAAGCCATGTCGACACAAACAACCACAGCCACAGCCACTGCCGCCCAGCCATCCATGATCACCCAGAGCGCACCACAACACATCCAGAATGTCCTCAGATAGGTCCTCAAAAGGTCAGGACCACTGGGAGGATCTGGAGGAGGACCCAGAGGACCAGGAGGGCCAGGAGGACCCGGAGGGCCAGGAGGACCGAACCCAAACGTGCCACAAGTACCCGTAGCAGCGGCGGCCAATGTAAAAACCATGGGAGCACTCCCACAAGTCTTCATGGGAGACAGGTCAAAAGCCGATGATTTTATCGAAGAAGTAAAGGGGTACCTATGCCTGAATGCGGACATAGCAGGGTACAACTCCCCTTTCAAAAAGATCGCCTTCACTCTCACCCTCATCAAAGGGGAAAACATGGCCCAATGGGTCAGAGACATGGGCGAGTGGATCGACAGACTGCAAATGCCCCAAGACAATATCCCAGCATTGTGGGATCAATTCCTCCTGGAGTTTAGCCAGCAGTTCCAGGACACCCAGGCGGCACAATGGGCCAGAAACGAAATCAGAGACTGCTGGATGAAGGGATCCGATTACGGCGAATACATCACCAGGTTCGAAAGCCTGGCAAGAAAGGCAGGATACATGTTGGGAAATGAAGAGACTTACAATATCTTCTTACAAGGAATCCCAGCGTCGCTCCTGCATGACACCTTGAAACCACTGATCCCCCTCACCTATCATGACCTCAAGGAAAAGGTCAAAACCATTGTGCAAGGGAAGACCATCATAGATGGCATCCTAAAGAAGACCCTGGTAGGGCAGTCGCCCTTCCAACGACTTAACAACCTGCCCTGACTGCCACCATTCCAGCAAAGGAATTGGCAGCCACGATATAGTCAGGGAAACCGCCCCCAGTATAACTCAACAAATGTGCCCCCGTCCATGAATAACACCCCAGTTCCCATGGACCTGTCCAGAGGCCGCACCCCTAACAATTGGAGAGGAAGAGGGAACTGGAGAGAAAGAACAGGGCCACCTGCAAGAGGAAACGTATCGGCACCAGGGTACGAAGTGATGTGGTGCTTCAACTGTGGCAGAGAAGGCCATTTTGCCCATGCCTGCCCCGAAAGGCAACAACAACCCAGGAATCCCTATAGGCAAAACCCGAGGCAAGCCAACCTCATCGACTTCCAAGAGGAAGAAGACCAAGATTATCAGATGGCAGAACCATCAGAGGGAACCTCGGTGGCCACCATGCGAGCACAACTAGAGGGAATGTCCCTCAACGACCAAATCAAATTGGCCAAGGAAATGGGGGTTGCACAGGATTTTCCCTCTGCCTAATCAGATCGGCCCTGCTTAGGCAAATTCATAGCAATAACGTGTACATATCAGCAAGGAAATCCATGACAGTCTGTTTTTATGCACGATCCATTGCAAAAAGAGCCAAAGGAGTGGCCCTCATAGACTCAGGGGCCACCAAAAATTTTATGGGCCTTGACTACGCCAGGTGGCTATGACTCCCTATTAAGCAACTTGCAACCCCGAGGCCATTGTTCAATGTCAATGGGACCAAAAACAAGAGTGGGGCCCTCAAATACTACACCGACCTACAGTTCAAAACAGGAACGCAGACCACAACCAAAGGTTTTTCCTCTCCGACTTGGGAGACCACAAAGCCATCTTTGGATACCCATGGTTCGCGTCTGTCCAGCCAAAAATTGACTGGAAGAGGGGATGGATCGACTTCACCCATCTCCCCATTGTCCTTTCAGCCCCAAATGCCGCCAAGGCGGTATACGTATCCCAGACAAAGAATGTATCACGACCAGTCAAGAGGAGGACTGATGTGTACCTCCTAGGAAGGGTGACAATAGGAAGTGTCACAGACAACCCAGAACAAAATAACACCATCCCAGCTGAGTACAGGTGACACAAAAAGGTGTTCAGCGAAGAAGACTCGCAGCGGATGCCCAGCTTGACCATATGGGACCACGCTATCAAACTATTACCAGGGGCACCCGACACCATGCCAGGACGACTACTACCCCTCACACAAGAAGAGAAGGCAGAGATGCACAAATTCGTCCAAGAGCATCTAAAGAGGGGCACCATTCGCATCTCCAAATCACCGTATGCAGCTAACTTCTTCTTTGTAAAGAAGAAGGATGGGAAGTTGAGGCTGGTGCAAGACTACCAACCTGTCAACAAATGGACCAAAAGAAACAGAAACGTCTCACCCCTCATCCCACAAGTCATAGACCGACTCAGCGGATGCACCAAGTTCACAGTAGTGGATGTATGATGGGGCTATAACAACATCAGAATCAAGGAAGGGGATGAATGGAAGGCCACCTTCCTAACCCACGAGGGACTATTCGAACCCATGGTTATGTTCTTCAGCCTCACAAATTCCCCAGCAACCTTCCAAATGATGATGAATACCATCTTCCGGCAAGAAGTAGGAGAGGGCTGGCTCTTGGTCTACATGGACGACATCGCCATTCACACAGCCAAACGACCGCATGAAACAGAAGAACAGCACACTGCCAGGCATCGGGAGTATGTCCATCGGATGCTGGACAAATTGGAGGAGAACAATCTCTACCTCAAACCAGAGAAATGCCAATTCGAAAAAGAAGAGATCGAATACCTAGGGGTCATTGTGGGAAAAGGTCATCTCAGGATGAGCCCCAAAAAGCTACAGGGGATGTGGATTGGTCCCCACGAGAAACCCAACTGATGTCAGGAGCTTCCTGGGGTTCAGGGCTACTACCACTACTTCGTCCCAAACTACTCAAAGATCGCACGACCCCTACTCGAACTAACAAAGAAAACCACACCCTGGCACTGGGGAGAGGCACAGATGAGAGCGTTTGAAGAGCTAAAAACAAGGATGTGCAGTAGCCCAGTACTGATCCAACCAGATGTCGAGAAGCAATTCACACTCCATGTTGAGCATCGGCATATGGCGTAGGCGCTGTACTCTCGCAGGAGGGACAGCACAACAACCTCACACCAACTCTGGCCCAACGACATAAACCAATTCTACACCTGTGGCATACTACTCAGCAACATTCACACCCATGGAACGAAACTACGACATTTATGAACGAGAACTGTTAGCTGTCATGAAGGCTCTAGCACACTGGAGGCACCACCTAGGGTGGACAAAACAGCCATTCATAATCCGAACCGACCACGCCAACCTCCAGTACTGGAAGTCACCAAGAAACCTGAACCGATGAACCACCCGATGGCACGCTGACCTCCAGGAATACGACTACATACTGGAATATATCCTGGGCAAAACTAACACCACGGCAGACACATTGTCCAGGCCGTCAAACGCAGACCATGGTGGAGATGATAACAAGGACATTACGATCATTCCACCCCACAGAATTCAAGCAGTGCAAACAATGCATGGAAAAACTGTCGTACCCAACCTCAAAGAACTCAGACAGGCCATCATCAGGAACGCCCATGATACGCCCACATCTGGTCACCCAGGGAGAGACGAAACCCTATGAAAAGTACAAGAGTGGTACTGGTGGCTGAAGATGAAGGAATGGGTGGCAGACTACGTCAAAGGTTGTGCGATGTGCCAACAAGCCAAAATACTAACGCACCGCACCCATGTTCCACTCTATCGAATCCCTTCAGAGCCAGGCATGCTACCATTCCAAACCATATCCATGGACCTAATTACCGGACTACCGTGGAAACGAGGACTAGATGCAATCCTTACCATTGTAGATCATGGATGCTCTCATGCCACCCTATTCCTCCCCTGCTCTACCAGCATCACAGGGCCAGGGATTGCCCAACTCTACCTGGATCACCTCTATCCGTGGTATGGGTTACCAAGAAAGATCATCAGCGACAGAGACCCACGGTTCACATCAAGTTTTGGAAAAGCGCTCACCAAAAGATTGGGAATCCAACAGAACCTGTCCATGGCAGCCCACCCTCAAACTGACGGGCTATCTGAATGAAAAAACCAATGGATAGAACAATACTTGTGGCTGGTAACAAGTGGGCAGCCAGACGACTGGACAGAGTGGGTCGCAGTCGCTACCACAGTGCACAACAACTGGAGAAACAGCACCACTGGGCTATTGCCCAATCAGATTCTGATCGGTTATGAACTGACACTGGGACCCGGAGATCTGGGGGTCCGAACTAACAATGAGGCAGTGGAACAGCGGACACGAAAAATGGAAGAAGCACGGGAACAAGCAATCAAAGCAATCAATAGAAAGGCGGCTGAAGCACCCCCAGGTCAATACAAGACCAGGGACCAAGTCTGGTTAGAAGGGACCCACCTAGCACTCCCACATCAAGGGTCCAAATTAAACCCAAAACAGTACGGCCCTTTCAAGATACTCAAAGAAGTATCTCTGGTCGCCTTCTTGCTACAACTCCCTGCCTCATGGCTGATCCACCCCATATTCCATGCTTCCCTCCTTACCCCGTATAGGGAGACTGTCACCGCCAAGGGTTTGACAGCAACAATAGACACACTAAGTCGATGAGCTAGGACTTGAAGTGTCCTAGAAGACTTGTAGAGTGGAAGTCGACCTGCAAGTCGATGTCGATGTCCAGGTTACCGCTTGCTGAGCTCCGACTCAGTAGCCACCCACAATGAAGTAGAACACTGCTAGTATTGAGACAAGAGACTCAACTTGCCTCTACCAGGCGTAATGAGTCCCCTATTTATAGTACATAGTACTTGAGGGCAGGCCTAGGGCCTGAAGGGGGCAGTGCTACCTATTTATACAACCGAGACAATAACAGCCAATAGCACAAGACACTCAAGAAATCACAAGCTGATGTACATGAAACAGGGCGCACACATGAAACAGGGCACAAATCCTCTAGTTGGCCGGTTCCGCAACTTACAGGGGCACGATGGTGTTGAACCATCACCCCAGGCCGGTTATATCACTCCTTTGCTAGACAGGATGCCCTCATCCTGTTTTCCTCCATGCCGATCGTCTGCCCAGCTGCGGTCGAAACCGCTCAACTCCCACTTGTGGGACTTTCTTCCCTGCTCTGGCCGTGACAAGGCGGTCTTCCGAGGCTTGCTTTGCGGCTTCAGATGCTGCCAAATTTGCCTGAGCCAGGCGTAACTTGGTGCGCATTGTATCGCATTCGCGGTCCAGGACCTGGTATCGTGTGACCTTGGCGAGGAGGGGCCAGTCGTCCAGGTCGATGATGGCTTTGTGGAGGGGGTGGTAATCGATTTCCGTCCCCCATAGACGGGCACGGAACCAGGACGGGAGTGGGGAGAGAGGGAAATCATCGAACTCGGGGCGCGCATAGAGATCGATGATTTGGGCATCGTGGTCGCCCGTCGCATTGGCCGCCAGACCGGCCACTCGTCCATCGTCCAATTGTTTAATGAAGATGGCGGGCTTCTCGCCATCGGGGGTGGTGATGGTGAACTTGGGAAGCCTCCCGTCATTCTCGACATATCTGTCAGGGCAGAGGAGGGGCTCCCCGTTGATCTGTTGGATCCGCGCCTTGAGCTCACGGTTGTCCTTGTTGATTTCTTTGAACTGGTGTTTGAGGCATCGTGCCTCATCTTGGAACAAGGCCTCTCGCTGCTGCAGAGTGGAGGCGAGCCCCGCAGCCAGCTGGCGGAGCTGGACAGGGCTGAGGTCTTCATATCCATCCAGGACAGATCGTACAGTGCCGGGAGAAAGGGGACCTTCCCAGAAGGTGTTGGTTTCGAGGTTGGGGAATGCCCAGGGAGTCGGATGGTGTTGGAGGTGGGGGTGGCAGCGGAGTGACTGGGGCTGGCCGCTGCAGAGGGAGACTGGACAATCTCCTTGGTTGTGACATGTGCGGTGGGAGCCAGAACTGGGACTGGGACTGGGGAAGACATGAGGACGAAATGGTTGTGAGGTGGGTGGAAGAAGATCGAGCTGATGACTTTGCCAGGGGTTTCTGCTTCCCTTTTATAATGGTCAAGGGCCGGCGTTTGTGATACTCCCGAAGGAGATCCGGGGCATGCACCTGGTCAGCTGGCTCCTAGGTGTTATCGCTTTCGGGGTAGCCCCACCACTTTATGAGATATTGGAGCTTCTTGATCGCCCTTGATAGCGATGGTTTCAATTTGCTCCACCTCGTATTGTTCTTCATCATCGATTAGGTCAGGAGGGGGTCGGCTAATTGGGTCCGTGGGTGTCTGTCTCCCTATATGGGGTAAGAAGGGTGTGTGGAACACCGGGTGGATCAACCATGAGGCAGGAAGTTGCAGCATGAACGCGACCAGGGATACCTCTTTAAGGATTTTGAAGGGGCCGTATCGCTTCAGGGTTTAGCTTGGACCCTTGATGTGGGAGTGTAAGGTGGGTCCCTTCTAACCATACTTGGTCCCCGGCCTTGTATTGGCCCGTGGTACCCCGGCCGCCTTCCTGTTGATTGCTTCATTGCTCGATCTCGTGCCTCCTTCATTTTTCGTGTTCGTTGTTCCACCGCCTCATTGTTGGTCTGGATTCCCAGCTCTCTGGGCCCCAGCGTTGGCTCATAGCCGATCAAGATCTGATTGGGCGATAGCCCAGTGGTGCTGTTTCTCCAGTTATTATGGACGGCGGTCGACCGCAACCCATTCCGTCCAGTCGTCTGGCTGTCCACTTGTTACCAGTCATAGGTACTGCTCTATCCATTGATTCTTTCGCTCAGACAGCCCGTCAGTTTGGGGATGGGCCGCTGTGGACAGGTTCTGTTGTATTCCTAGCTTCTTGGTGAGTGCCCTTCCAAAACTCGACGTGAACCGTGGGTCTCTGTCGCTGATGATTTTCTTGGGTAGGCCGTACCATGGGTAGAGGTGCTCCAGGTACAGCTGGGCGATTTCTGGCCCGGTGATGTTAGTGGACAGGGGAGGAACAGGGCGGTGCGGGAGCATCCATGATCCATGATGGTGAGGATTGCGTCTAATCCTCGTTTTAGTGGCAATCCGGTGATCAAGTCCATGGCTATCGTTTGGAATGGCAGCGTGCCCGGTTCTGAGGGATTCGATAAAGGGGGACGCGGGTTTGGTGGTTAGTATTTGGCCTGTTGGCATGTCGCGCATCCTTTGACATAGTCTGCGACCCATTCTTTCATCTTTGGCCACCAGTACCATTCTTGTACTTTCCTGAGGGTTTCGTCTCTCCCTGGGTGGCCAGATGTGGGCATGTCGTGGGCATTTCTGACGATGGCTCATCTGAGCTCTCGGAGATTGGGTATGACAGTTCTCCCTGAATTGTCTGTGCTGCTCGGATCCGATGTGGTGGGATGATGGTGATGTTCTTGTTGTCGTCTTCACCGTGATCCACGTTTGATGGTCTGGATAGTGCGTCCGCTGCGGTGTTTGTTTTGCCTGGGATGTACTCCAGTATGTAGTCGTATTCTTGAAGGTCGGCGTGCCACCCGCGGTTCGTCGATTTAGATTTCTTGGCGACTTCCAGTATTGGAGGTTGGCGTGGTCGGTTCGGATTACGAATGGCATTTTTGTCCATCCTAGTAGTGTCTCCAGTGGGCCAAAGCTTTCATGACGGCTAACAGTTCTCGTTCGTAGATGTCGTAGTTCCTTCTGTAGGTGTGAACGTTGCCGAGTAATATGCCACTGGGTGTAAGATTGGCTTGTGTCGCTGAGCCAAGGTTTTTGTGAGGTTGTGCTGTCCCTCCTGCGAGAGTACGGCGCCCACGCCGTATGCCGATGCGTGACATGCAGTGTGAACTGCTTCTCGACGTTTGGTTGGATTAGTACCGGCTGCTACACATTCTTGTTTTCAGCTCCTCAAACGCCTCATCTGTGCTTCCCCCCAGTGCCATGGTGTGGTTTTCTTTGTTAGTTCAAGCAGGGGCCGTGCGATTTTTGAGTAGTTGGGACAAAGTAGCGATAGTAGCCTGTGAATCCCAGGAAGCTTTGAACATCGGTGGGGTTTCTTGGTGGGGACCAATCCACGATTCCCTGTAGCTTCTTGGGGCTCATTCTGAGATGGCCTTTCCCCACGATGACCCCTAGATATTCAATCTCCTCCTTCTCAAATTGGCATTTCTCCGGTTTGAGGTAGAGGTCATTCTTCTCCAGTTTGTCTAGCATGCGGTGGACGTATTCTCGGTGTCTGGCCGTGTGTTGTTCTTCTGTTTCATGTGGTCGTTTGGCCGTGTGGATGGCGATGTCGTCCATGTAGACAGAGAGCCAGCCTCTCCTACTTCTTGCGGAAGATGGCATTCATCATCATCTGAAAGGTTGCTGGGGAGTTGGTGAGGCCGAAAACATAACCGTTGGTTCGAATAGTCCTTCGTGGGTGAGGAAGGCGGCTTTCCATTCGTCCCCTTCTTTGATCCTGATGTTGTTATAGCCCCATCGCACATCTACTACCGTGAATTTGGTGCATCCACTAAGTCGGTCCACGACTTGCGGATGAGAGGCGAGACGTTCCTGTTTCTCTTTGTCCATTTGTTGACAGGCCGGTAATCCTGTACTGGCCTTAGTTTCCCATCTTTCTTCTTTACGAAGAAGAAGTTGGCTGCATATGGCGATTTTGATACGCGAATGGTTCCCCTCTTTAGATGCTCTTGAACGAACTTGTGCATCTCGGCCTTTTCTTCCTGTGTGAGGGGTAGCAGCCATCCTGGCATGGTGTCGGGTGCCCCTGGTAGTAGCTGATGGCATGATCCCATATAGTTGAGCTGGGCATTTGTTGTGATTCTTCCTCACTGAAGACTTTTTATGACGCCTATACTCGGCTGGTATGGCGTCATTTGGTTCTGGGTTGCTCGTGGTCCTCCTATTGTTACTCTTCCCAGGAGATATGTGTCAGTTCTCCTTCTGATTGGTCGTGGTACATTCTTGGTTCTGGGTACATATACTGCTTTTGCGGCATTCGGGGCTGAGAGGACAATGGGGAGGTGAGTGAAATCGATCCATCCCTTTTTCCAGTCGATTTTTGGCTGGACGGAGGCAAACCATGGGTATCCAAAGATTGCCTTATGGTCCCCCAGATCCAAAAGGAAGAACCTCTGGTTTGTGGTTTGCGTCCCTGTTCTGAATTGTAGATCGGTGTAGTATTTGAGGGCTCCGCTTTTATTTTCTGTCCCGTCGACATTGAACAATGGCCTCGGATTCATCAGTCGTTTGATGGGGAGCCATAGCCATCTGGCGTAGTCTAGGCTCATGAAATTTTCGGTAGCCCCTGAATCTAGGAGGGCTACTCCTTCAGCTCTTTTTGCAATTGATCGTGCATAGAAGCGAACTGTCATGGATTTCCTTGCTGATATATACACGTTCTCGCTATGAATCCGCCTAAGCAGGGCCGATCTGATTAGGCAGAGGGAAAATCCTGTGCGACTCCCATTTCTTTGGCCAGCTTGATCTGGTCGTCGAGGGACATTCCCTCTAGCTGCGCTCGCATGGTAGCCACCGAGGTTCCCTCTGATGGTTCTGCCATTTGATAGTCTTGGTCTTCCTCTTCTTGGAAGTCGATGAGGTTGGCCTGTCTGGGGCCTTGTCTGTACGGGTTCCTTGGTGCTGCATCTTTCTGGGCATTGCGGGCAAAATGCCCTTCCCTTCCGCAGTTGAAGCATCGCATTGCTTCGTATCCCAGGGCCGACACATTTCCTCATGCGGGAGGTCCTGCCCTTTGCCTCCAGTTCCCTCGTCCCCTCCAGTTGTTAGGGGTGCGACCTCTAGATAGGTCCATGGGTACTGGGGTATTGTTCATTGATGGTGGCGCATTCATTGAGTTGTACTGGGGGGACTCCCTTGGTTGTATCGCGGCTGCCAGTTTCTTTGTTGGAACGGTGGTGGCCTGGGCGGGTTATTGAATCGCTGGAATGGTGATTGGGCCCCCAGGGTTTTCTTTAAGATACCATCTATGATGGTTTTTCCCTGTGCGATGGTTTTGACCTTCTCTTTAAGGTCGTGGTAGTTAAGAGGGATCGGCGGTTTGAGGGTATCGTGTAGGAGTGAGGCCGGAATCCCTTGCAGGAATATGTTGTAGGTCTCCTCATTTCCCAGTGTGTATCCCGCCTTCCTTGCCAGGCTTTCAAACCTGGTGATGTATTCGTCGTAATCCGACCCCTTCATCCGGCAATCTCTGATTTCATTTCTGGCCTGTTGAGCCGCCTGAGTGTCCTGGAATTGTTGGCTGAATTCCAAGAGGAATTGGTCCCATAGCGCTGGGATATTGTCTTGGGGCATGTGCAATCTGTTGATCCATTCGCCCATATCTCTAACCCATTGGGCCGTGCTTTCTCCCTTGATGAGGGTGAGGGTGAAGGCGATTTTTTGAAGGGGGAATTGTACCCTGCTACGTCTGCATTCAGGCGCAGATATCCTTTTACTTCTTCGATGAAGTCGTCGGCCTTGGACCTATCTCCCATGAAGACTTGTGGGAGCGCTCCCATGGTTTTTACATCGGCGGCTGTGGCCACTGGTATTTGGGGTGCATTTGGGTCCGGTCCTCCTGGTCCCCTGGTCCTCCTGGTCCTCCTGGTCCTCCTCCTGACCCTCCTGGTGGTCCTGACCTTTTGAGGACTTGTCTGAGGACGTTTTGAATATGTTGGGGTGCACTTTGGGTGGTTGTGGACGGCTGTGCGGCGACAGCTGTGGCTGTGGTGGTTTGTGTCGACATGGCTTGTGAGAGACTAGGGATTCTGACTCCTGATGGTAGAGCGTCGGTGGGCAGTCCTTGGAGTGGGGTAAGGGTTCTGATAGGGAATACTGGCGCTTTTTCTTCTACTGGGGTGATTTTGATTTTATTGAAGGGTCGTCGATCTCCTTGACCGCCTCGTCTGACTCTGTATCTGAGACGACCTCTGGTTCTTCTAACTCTTCGTCAAGAAGCTCGTCAGCTTCTGATCCCTCGGTGTCGTACTCGTGTAGTTGTGGGACTGCCACTCCTACGGTATATCGTCCGTGTCCCAATGGACTTCCTTCCACTTGTCGTCGTGGATGCACACCAGCTTCGGATTGGTTGGTGCTTTGCCTCTTGGTGTGACGATGATCTGTATGTCCCGGTCTGTGGGATTGGCTGGGTGTTCCTTGGAAATGTATCGAACTCTGTGGTTCCTTCTGCCTGCTACGGCGTCTACCCAATCTAGGGTCGTGATCTGCAGTGTCCTTCTGAACTGCTAGCCGTATTGAAAGAAAGTTGAGTCTAATGTCACCGCCAAGGGTTTGACAGCAACAATAGACACACTAAGTCGGTGAGCTAGGACTCAAGTGTCCTAGAAGACTTATAGAGACGAAGTCGACCTGCAAGTTGATGTCGATGCCCGGGTTACCGCTTGCTGAGCTTCAACTCAGTAGCCACCCGCAATGAAGTAGAACACTGCTAGTATTGAGACAAGAGACTCAACTTGCCTCTACCAGGCGTAATGAGTCCCCTATTTATAGTACATAGTACTTGAGGGCAGGCCTAGGGCCTGAAGGGGCAGTGCTACCTATTTATACAACCAAGACAATAACAGCCAATAGCACAAGACACTCAAGAAATCACAAGCTGATACACATGAAACGGGGCATGAACATGAAACGGGGCGCAAACATGAAACAGGGTGCGAGTCCTCTAATTGGCCGGTTCCGCAACTTACAGGGGCGCGATGGTGTTGAACCATCACCCCAGGCCGGTTACATACGGTGTGGGTGCTGTACTCTCACAGGAGGGAGAAATTAACCCACACACCCAAAACCCAATGCTATGTCCCATCACATATTACTCTAACACCTTCACCCCACAGAACATAACTACGACATCTACGAAAGAGAGTTCCTAGGGGTCCTGAAAGCCCTCAAACACTTCCACCCCCACATAGCAGCTACAGAAATCCCAGTTACCATTCTCACCGACCATGCTAACCTAATGTATTGGAAGGCTCCTCAAAAGTCAATTGACATGTAGCCAGATGGTTTGCAGAGCTCCAAGACTACAATCTCATCATTAAGCACATGCCTGGGAAGATCCACACTGCCCCTGACATGCTGTCTAGACCACCAGGAGCAGATCATGGCACCGAAGACAATACAGACTTAACCCTCCTTCCCTTATCTATGTTCATCACCAATGCATCAACACAAATGAATCCACTCAAACAACAAGTGAAAGAGGCGCAACAGAAACAACAGGCAGAGGTGGAACTATTGTGTGACTCACATGAAGTGTGGAAACTCCCTGAGGGATACATACAAGGGTGGAGGCTGGCAGTACCATCAGGATTACAGCTAAGACACAAAATCTTGTCCCACTTTCACAACTCACTGACAGCAGGGCACCCTGGCAGGGACAACACTGCTGCTCTTGTTGCCCAGCACTATTGGTGGCCAGGAATGAACACCTGGGTGGAAAGATATGTCACAGGATGTGCACAGTGTCAACAACACAAAATTCAAACCACAAAGAAGAAAGTGCCACTCTACTGCATCCCAGGAGACCCACAGATGCATCCTTTCAATGTCATTGCCTTGGATCTCATTACACAATTGCCCAAAGCCAATGGGATGGATGCCATCCTCACCATCATTGACCAAGGCTGTTCCAGAGCAGCTGTCATGCTGGACTGAGCGTGGCGGTTCTGTCGATGTTTCTGTCTGGCAGCTCCCTTGGCTGCTCATTCTCTTTATCTAGGGGTTAGGTTGTCTGGCCTATCTCTGTCCTTCTGCTGTATGTGTAGGATGATATCTGCATTGGTGACCATCATCTTGGTCATCTTCTGTGGAGTTCTAATGCCTTGTTAGAACAGCTGTTGGTAGTGGCAGTGCTGGCTGCTGTTGTCCTCTATCTCCTGAAGGAGGAAGGGGATCTAGATGTGAAGGAGTCGATTTGGATACTGAGGATGCATATCCAAAAGGAAGGGATGTCTGGAGTGCTGATATGCCTTGTATTGCACTTAGTCCATTGGTATGCCACTAAGGTCATGAATGGAAGGAGCTGCTCCTTCTTGCTGAGTTGCTAGTGCAGAGGGGGTGGTTTTATAGAGCACTGAGAGGTCTGTTACTCAGTGACCTTCATCTGTCTGAAGCAAAGAAAGGCAATACCTTTCTGAGCGCTTAACATATGTGTCAGAGTTCAAAGAGTTCCCAATCAGGACTCAGTTTGCTATATATGGTAGATTAAGTGAAATGTGTCACTAAGTCGCTTAGCAGACCCTAGGGTACGTTCTAGGGCGCAAGTGGGAGGGGAAAGGGGCTGTGAAGCTTCAGATCACTCGGAGGATTGCTCTGAGAATGTCTAGGATTCACAAGAGACCAAGCTTAAGGCTTTGGTCCCCTTCTATGAGCGTATTTATACATAACTATTTAGGCAGAGTCTTCGGCAGCAATTGACATGTTTCAGTGGCAGTAAGGCCATGAAAACTGTCGGCAAATGAGTGTAAGTACTCTAGTAATAAGCTGAGGCAACACAACAGCAGAAGGGATCAGCAGGAGTGTAATAGAGGTGATGTAAGGTAAAGAGGGGGAAGTGGTGACGACTCCAGCCAGACTGTGGGAAATATGTACATATAAGGCAAGAAGATTAGTAAGCATAAGCGTCCCAATAGTCCACCATGACAGCAGCCCTGTTTATCCCATGCATGACAACGATTATGGGTGAAGGAGTAGCACAACTATACCTCCAACATCTCTTTCCATGGTTTGGAGTGCCATCAAAGGTAATCTCTGATCGAGACCCATGCTTCACATCCAACTTTACCAAGGCTCTCACTACCAAGCTGAAGATAGAACAAAACATCAGCACAGCCTTCCACCCACAAACCAATGGACTCACAGAACGAAAGAACCAGTGGGTGGAGCAATACCTTCAACTTTACACCTCTGCCAGACAAGACAACTGGGTCAAAATGCTACCAATTGCAACATTTGTACACAATCAGTGGCCCAATGTCACGCTAGGATGTCACGTGTCTTAGTGTGAGGGTTTGAGTTCGGTTCGGTTCAGTTCAGAGTTTGGATGCCTTGTCCAAGTCTGGTTTCTGGTATGGTTTGAGGTTCGGAGTTCTGTTCTTAGAACTTGTATGGCTGTGGGTTCTGAATGCTGTGTAGTGGCGCTGGCTGTTCGGTTATCACTTCAAGGAAGTGATGTCTGGAGGTGCAATGACGTCTTGTATTGCACTTAGTTTGTTGGTGTTCACGCTAAGGTTGTGAATGGAAGGGGTTCTGGTGTCTTGTAGGAGCAGCTCCTGATTGCTACTGGTGTGTCATAGTATGCGGCATGTATTACAGAGGTCGTAGTATGTGACTTGTTCATATAGATGACTAGAGTTCCTTTACTAGTGGCCTTCGTATAGACGGCTAGAGTTCCTTTACTAGCAGCCTTTGGGTTCGGGTTCTGGGTGGGAAAGACAGCGTCTTTCTGTCTGAGTTGTTCAGAGTTTCAAAGTGAAGAGCAAATGTGGCTCTAAGTCAATTTGCAGGCCTTAGGGTATGTTCTAAGGTGCAAGAGGATGGTTCTGATGGTTCTTTAAGCTTAAGTTCACAAGGGATGAACTAGAAGTCCTGTATTATACAAGAGACTAAGCTTAAGGCTTGAGTCTCGCTTTGGGGGGCTTTTATAGGCCCTGTGGCTACTGTACAGTAAGTACATATGACTAAGTAAAGGTCTCTACAGCATCATACTAAGCATATATGACTACAAGATAGTAAGCATGTATGACTAAGTAAGTGATGATGCATTCAGCTGGCATCCTACTAAGCCTATATGACTAAGAGTCTGGATGACGTGTTTAAGTGGCATCATGAGGCTGTGAGACTACAAAACATGGCGGCATATTAGTCTGAAAGTATTAGTAATGAGCCGAGGCAACATGACATAAAGTGGAGGGCAGTGAAGTGTAATAGAGGTGTGGTAATGTATAGGGATGGATGTGGAAAGGGCTCCCTGCCAGTCCATGAGAAAGTGAATACTATATATAGTGAAAAATGATGTAAGCATAAATAGTCCAGCAGTCCATAACACCCAATGCCACAACCAAGCTAAGTCCCCATGAAATCATTCTTGGATATTGCCCAAGCATGGCTGAAAAGCCCATACCCATCACCAGTAATGAAGCGATGGAAGATAGACACAAGTGTGCCAAAGAACACAGAGAAGCGGCAATTCAAGCCCTTAATGAAGTTGCCAAAGCAGTTCCCCTTACACAACATTGAGAGGGAGAACAAGTCTGGCTTGAAGCAAAACATCTGTCGCTACCCTACGCATCTGCCAAGCTCGCACCCAAACGACATGGGCCCTTCAAAATACTGAAAGAAGTCTCACCAGTGGCTTACAAATTACAGCCACCAGCAGCATGGACTATTCATGACATGTTCCACAGCTCATTACTCACCCGTTACAAAGAGACAGAAGAGCATGGGGTCAATTACCAATGCCCACTGCCAGAGATGATTGATAATGCTGAGGAATATGAAGTGGATCAAATTATCAATCACAGGTACCATGGGAGGCAATGTCAGCTTCAATACCTCATCCAATGGAAGGGTTACTCAGCCTCTGACAATACCTGGGAACCTGCTGACCAACTGCATGCCCCTGCATTAGTAAAACGGTACCACCAACAGCATCCATTAAATAACAGGAGCAAGTACAAAGGAAACAAGCATACCACATGGGCCAGATCAACTGCCTCTCATTCTTTCACCCTTTTGCAACACAGAAGAGCATGTCCTCACCCCTCTCTGTCCCCTCTTACATCACTGCAAGTCCCAGTGGATGTGAGGAACCCCTACCAGTCCCACCACCAGCATGAGCATCCACCGGCAAGCAACCTGAATCGCTTATCATCCCTATGGAGGTGGTGGCCTCATTGGCCAAATTCAGTGAGTTCCAGCTCTCCCCCAGAACTGTCCATGCTGCTCTCGAAGGAAATAGCCCCTCCAAAGATCAGCTCATCTATATCACCAAAGGGTTGGCAAGTGTGGTGCGAAAGAACAAAGAAGTCACCCAAGACAACAAGAACCAGCTTGCCATACTCAAAGGACAATCAGACACTCTGGCAGAGCATGAGGCAAATGCAGCTTGTCTGGAAGCCACTTACAAACACTGGAGAGATGATCAACTCACAGCTGACAACAAGGATCTGGGGGTACCCAAAGGGTATAAAGAGAATGAAGGGCGAGTGCCCAATTTCTTCATTCCTGTCACTGATGGTGCTTACACCCTCCACACGCTTGCTGCCTATGTCAAACTCGAGGGGCAACACTGTCTCAGCACCTCTGGCAAAGGAGAGCCCATTTATCACCATGAAATGTTCACCCCCAACTGTGCTACTATCAATGAGGATGGGGAGTATCCCCACCAGTTCTTTGAAGCTCTCACTGACCCCCACTCCTTTGACACCATGCTGTGACAAGGCCAAGACCTGGGAAGGCACTGGGGCATCGCAGCTGAGTTCCAACAGTACCACGAAACCATTACTGACCTCACAGGAGTGCACATCGAGATCAGGGAGCTCCAAGCCAGGGTTGACACCCTGCGCTATCAAGAAGAGCAAAGTCGATGACGTCTCCTTGCATCTCATGCCTACAAGAGTTATGCCCTGTTTAAAGCCCTCCAAGATGACCCATTCCCCAAAAGAGACCAAGTAAGAAGTTTCCTCCATCCCTAACAGCTCATGCCATGGTGCGGCTAAGTTCTAGACCAAGGGTGATGTCACAGAGTGGCTTGCAAGAGGGCAAGAGAACCACTGATGACATCTGAGAGAGGCGTTTGACCCCCAGGACTGGTAGACCAGTCTAGGCCTGGGGTTGTTAAGATACTGGTCAGACTTTCAGACTTTCCTGGTAGCTAGTATCCTGGGATAGTCAGCATGATTTGTAGGGCCTCAGTCAGCATCAGTAAGCATCTCAGTCAGCAGGAATAACTGTTAGTCAGCTGGAGTCAGGGCTGATTAACCAGAATTCTCAGGATTCACAGAATAGTCAGTAGTACCTTGCCTTGTAACAGTAGTATTTGTACACATGCATGTACAGAGACGAGACTCTAAGTTGAGTCTCCTTGTCCAATAGGAGTAGTGGCTATTGTTCTATCGCCTCTAGGAGAAGCCATGGCTTGTTTTGCTCTCCTAAGCTTTCTGTGTTTCATTCTCTGTATACCATGTACTGCTGGTACTCCAAACGTTCTGTCACGCTGGACTGAGCATGGCGGTTCTGTTGATGTTTCTGTCTGGCAGCCTCCTTGGCTGCTCGTTCTCTTTGTACGGGGGTAAGGCATCTGGCCTATCTCTGTCTGTCTGTTGTATATGTAGGATGATATCTGCATCGGTGACCATCATCTTGGTCGTCTTCTGTGGAGTTCTAACACCTTGTTAGAACAACTGTGGGTAGTGGCAGTGCTGGCTGCTGTCGTTCCCTATCTCCTGAAGGAGGAAGGGGATCTAGATGTGAAGGAGTCGATTTGGATACTTAAGACATGTATCCAAAGGAAGGGATGTCTGGAGTGCTGATACACCTTGTATTGCACTTAGTTCGTTGGTATGCCACTAAGGTTGTGAATGGAAGGAGCTGCTCCTCCTGCTGGGTATTCTGGTGCAGATAGGGTGATTCTATAGAGCACTGAGAAGTCCGTTACTCAGTGACCTTCGTCTGTCTGGAGCAAAGAAAGGCAACGCCTTTCTGAGCACTTATTGTATGTGTCGGAGTTCGATGAGTTCCCAATCGGGACTTGGTTTACTATATATGGTAAATTAAGTGAAACGTGTCACTAAGTCGCTTAGCAGACCCTAGGGTGCGTTCTAGGGCACGAGTGGGAGGGGAAATGGGCTGGGAAGCTTTGGATCACTTAGAGGGTTGCTCTGAGAATGTCTAAGATTCACAAGAGACCAAGCTTAAGGCTTTGGTCCCCTTCTATGAGCGTATTTATACACAACTATTTAGGCGGAGTCTTTGGCAGTGCCTGACGTGTTTCAGCGGCGTAAGGCCATGAAAACCATTGGCATACTAGTGTAAGTAGTTTAGTAACAAGCTGAGGCAACACAACAGCAGAAGGGATCAGCAAGAGTGTAATAGCGGTAGTGTAAGGTAAGGAGGGGGAAGTGGTGACAACTCCAGCCGGACTGTGGGAAATATGTACATATAAGGCAAGAAGATTAGTAAGCATAAGCATCCCAATAGTCCACCATGACATGTTCACGCAAGTTCTAGTACAATCAACAAGTTGCTTGAAAGTAGCAACAGCTATTTCCCACCTGCAGTAGTGGGCACTGTCATGGTGTGGCTAGCTGGCAAGCTAGAGAACCATGGGGACATCATGTGAGGTGTTGAAGCCCAAGGATTGGGGCTGGTGAGTCCCTTGAGGGCAGATCGAGGTGCTGGAGCCCAAGGATAGAGTCTGGTGAGACTCTGGAGGGCAGATCATTAGGCAACAAGGAGGTAAGTATGGCTCATGGACATTCAGACAGGATTCAGAAACGTGGCCTGGTGATGCCGTTTGGGCTGGTGCACACAATACGGCATGGACAATGCTTAGTAGGATGCCTGCAAGGCAGGATGACAAAGCTAGGACACTTGAGTAAGCACTATGACTGTGCTTGACTAATGGTTAGTCAGAAGCAATGAGTAAGGGCTTGGGAAGTCCTTTAGTATTGCTAAGGTATCAGTCAGTGCTTTAGTAAGTGCACTATCTTTAGATTACTGCTTGGTGAGCGGATTGCTCAGCTTACTATACTAACTACTGTATGATTAACTGTACTGTACTAATTGGACTAGGACCTAGGCCTTAGGCCTATCATGTATATAAGCACATTAGGTGCTCAGGCAAGGACTCTCTAAGTCAAGTCTCTTGTCCTGTCCCTGTCTAGTCCTTGACTAGGAGTATACAGGCTTTTGTGACCTTGTTGTCACCCAGGGGGAGACTCGTGGCATGCTTTCCACTTTCCGCTAGCAGTGCGGACATTCCACTTGAGCTGAAGTCCAGCTATCACGGTCATGTCTACGCTGGTGACATTAGACTTGACTTCTTATCCATCCACGACTCCCCGAGAGAAGAAGAAACGATGCTCCCACCAGCAGTACTGCAGTATATGCATCAGGAAGTCCTCAAGGAAGAGGCTAAGAACAATGATGGAAGCAAGAACATGCAGAGCGGCAGGAGTAAAGCTGCAGAGATATTTGAGGGAGACCATCCAAAGCTGAGGACTTTATCCAGCAATGCGCTGCTTATTTCCTAGCTCATGATGATGAACCAAGCTAGCATCAACTACTGCCAGAGTAGCATTCATGCTCGCACTCATGAAAGGAGAAGATGTTGATCAATGGGTCGATCAAATGCTGGACTGGTTAGAACTCCAAGACCCCAATGACCCAAGAACAGGAGAAGCCTTTGCAGAGGCATTTTGGGAATGATTTGTACCCAAAGGACAATGGCAGACCATTGCCAGAGTAGAAATGAAGTGGCCATATATCACTGAGTATATCTCCGACTTTGAGCAGACCCATGATAACAAAAAGTGACCATTGAAAGGAATGGAACATGTACAACAATTCATTGAAGGGCTTGCAGATGCAGTCAAAAGAAAGATGCCACAGAAGTTCCAGACATACGAACAGGCCAAGGACAAAGCAGTCCACATCATAGGTGCACAGAAAATCCTCCATTGACTCCAACAGTCAAGAAGGAGCAAGTGGACGGATGCACAAGGCCAACCACAAGGGATCTTGTCACCTCAGTGACCCAACAAGTACCAGTCGAAAGATGATGCCAAAGCAAAATGTAAGCAACAGAAGAAGATGAGGCAAGCAGCAGAGAGACAGAAAGCCCGACTGGAACTACCATTGAAAGAAGAGGGCTGGCTGTTTGAAATGTGCCCGGGTGCATACTCTGCATCATCATCCGATAGTGAAACTACAGAGTCAAACACACAGGAGAAGGAGGAAAACCCATCATTAAGTGAGACGACTACCTCCTCCATCGATGACCTGTGTAGTCAATTAGAGGACTTAGCAATTGAAGATCACAATGAAGCATTGAACCATTTGTGTATGGCCCACTGTGCACCATATGATGCTATGATCCAATCAGTATGGAGAAGGAGGAGTAATAGCGAAGCCATTTATCTTTCCATCAGGAAGTCTATGCAGCTGTGTACCTTCATCCATCTAACACATCGAAGAGACGATGCTATCGCTCTTCTAGACTCAGGCACCACAGAAAACTTTATTAACAAAGCATATGCCCAACAATTGAAGCTACCCCTCAAACGACTTGCTCACGAGAGACCGGTGTTCAATGTAGATGGGACACCTAACAAGAACAGACACATCAGTCACTACACTGACCTAGAAATGCAGACAGGGCAGCAGAGGACCAAGCTACATTTCTTCCTCACTGACATAGGCGAGCAAAAGATCATTCTAGGGTACCCTTGGTTCACCGCCACACAGCTGAATATCGACTGGGCTCAAGGGTGGATCAACGCTGAACAACTACCCCTTATCATTTGACTACCTGAAAGAACAAAAACCTGCATAGGAACATGCGACATCACGCCAGCAGGAAGACAATCAGTCACACACCCATACACACCCTCAAATGGATCGCTATATATAGCCAAGATCCAAATATCCAAAGGAATGTCAAATATGAACAAAAGGCAGACGATGGCTTCCAAACTAGTGGAAGCAGCGGGATCACAGAAGGGAAGCAAAGAGATACCAGCTAAGTATCATCGTTATCATCATGTCTTCAGTAAAGAAGCTGTGCAGCGCTTTCCAGAATCAAGAATCTGGGACCACACTATTGAATTGAAGCCCAATGCCCCTGCAACAATACCAGGGAAAATATACCAACTGACACAAGATGAGCAGAAAGCACTGCTAGAATTCATCAAGGAGCAGCAAGCAAAAGGGTATATCAAACCATTGAAAAGCCCCTATGCTGCACCCTTCTTCTTTATCAAAAAGAAAGATGGAAAGCTATGACCTGTACAAGATTACAGATGTCTTAATGAATGGACCATCAAGAACCGCTACCCCCTGCCACTCATACCAGAGCTTATTGCAAAAATACAAGGCGCAAAGCTCTTCACTAAATTCAACATACGATGGGGCTACAATAACATATGCATCAAGAAAGGGGATGAATGGAAAGCTGCATTTATCACTAACCAAGGGCTGTTTGAACCCACCGTCATGTTCTTTGGACTAACCAACTCACCAGCTACCTTCCAAACCATGATGAATGCCATATTCACCCAGGAAATGGTGGAAGGATGGCTGATCGTGTACATGGATGACATACTGATCGCTACCAAAGATGACAACAAATTCCACGAAGAATGCATCCACCGTGTACTAGAGAAACTACAACTGCACAATTTATACCTCAAACTAGAAAAGTGCACCTTTGAACAACAAAAGATTGAATTCCTAGGAGTCATACTTGAGAACAGCACAGTACAAATGGACCCAGCCAAGCTTAAGGGTGTAGCAGACTGGTCACCCTCACAGAATATCACTGACATGCATGCTTTCCTAGGATTTACTGGATTCTACCGCTACTTTGTCCCCAATTACTCAAATATTGCACAACCACTCATCCAACTAACTAAGAAGAATGTGATATTCCAATGGATGCCTAAATGTAATGCAGCATTCAAACGACTAAAGACCCTTATGTGCAGCCGCCCTATCCTACATCAACCAGATTACACCTGTGCATTCTTCCTAGCCACTGACGCCTCGGCATACAAACTATACCACTGGCACAATACCATGAAGGAAAACAAGTGTTGCTCAAAGCTAAGCATCTCACACTTCCCTACCAATCTGCGAAACTAGCCCCTAAATGACACAGTCCCTTCAGAATTCTCAAACAAGTCTCACTAGTCACATACAAGCTAGAACTCCCTGTCGCCTGGATCATCCACCCCGTGTTTCATGCATCATTACTCACCCCTTACAAAGAAACCCCTGAACACAGAAGGAACTACCAATGCCCACCACCAGAAATGGTTGATGACCAAGAAGAATATGAAGTAGAACAGATCATCAGTCATCAATTCCATGGGTGGCAGAAGAAGCTACAATATCTCATGCATTGGCAAGGTTACTCAGTGGCAGATGACACATGGGAGCCAGCTGACCAAGTATTCACAGATGTGTTGGTCAAGACTTATCACAAGAAACACCCCCTAGAGAAAGAAGTTAAACCCCGCATGCGCACCCACATCTCACTGGCTATGTCATGGTGGACTATTGGGATGCTTACGCTTACTAATCTTCTTGCCTTATACGTACATATTTCCCACAGTCCGGCTAGAGTCATCACCACTTCCCCCTCCTTACCTTACACTATCGCTATTACACTCCTGCCGATCCCTTCTGCTGTTGTGTTGCCTCGGCTTGTTACTAACTTACTTACACTAATCTGCTGACAGTTTTCGTGGCCTTACTGCCGCTGAAACACGTCAGACGCTGCCGAAGACTCCGCTTAAATAGTCATGTATAAATACGCTCATAGAAGGGGACCAAAGCCTTAAGCTTGGTCTCTTGTGAATCTTAGACATTCTCAGAGCAACCCTCCGAGTGATCCGAAGCTTCCCAGCCCCTTTCCCCTCCCACTTGCGCCCTAGAACGTACCCTAGGGTCTGCTAAGCGACTTAGTGACGCGTTTCACTTAATCTACCATATATAGTAAACCGAGTCCCGATTAGGAACTCTTTGAACCCCGACGCATACGTTAAGCGCTCAGAAAGGCGTTGCCTTTCTTTGCTCCAGACAGACGAAGGTCACTGAGTAACGGACTTCTCAGTGCTCTATAGAATCACCCTATCTGCACCAGAACACCCAGCAGGAAGGAGCCGCTCCTTCCATTCACGACCTTAGTGGCATACCAACGAACTAAGTGCAATACAAGGCGTATCAGCACTCCAGACATCCCTTCCTTTGGATACACATCTTTAGTATCCAAATCGACTCCTTCACATCTAGATCCCCTTCCTCCTTCAGGAGATAGGGAACGACAGCAGCCAGCACCGCCACTACCCACAGCCGTTCTAACAAGGCATTAGAACTCCACAGAAGACGACCAAGACAACGGTCACCAACGCAGATATCATCCTACACCTACAACAGAAAGACAGAGACAGGCCAGACGCCCTATCCCTTATAGCAAGAGAACGAACAGCCAAGGAGGCTGCCAGACAGAAACATCGACAGAACTGCCACGCTCTGTCCAGCGTGACAGGCTAAGTTCCTATGTGCACACCTCAGCTCACTGATGAATTCTGGATGGACTGGCCCAGAGATCACACCAGGAACATTTGGTTCCCCTCTGCTACCTGCCCCTACGGGGTATTCTGTGTCTGGGCATGCCCTTTTCAAATCCACAAACATGGGCCATATTGCAACCCCACACAGGGCAGACACATGTCAAGAAGCACAGACGGAGGCTCAAGTAATAAAGTGGGGCAGGGAGAGAGTCATGAAGGGAAAACTGAAAGCTAAGCCCCCATGTCCTCCCCTCAGAATCGCGCCCCCTACTGTGCCTATTGCAGGTGCGGCCACTACTGGATCCCCCACAAGGCCATCCAGAGTTTTGAGGCTCTGGAAAACAACAACACCAACTTCAACCCATGGAAGGTCTGTGCGCACAGGGCAGCCTGTATCATCAGCCACCACAACATTCCCCACTTCTATCCCTCACAGTGTGGGCCTGTTGAGGCCACTTATCACCCCCATCCCAGTGAATGGTCCATCTGTGAAGCGATGGAGGCCATTCATCAATGCACTCAAGAGCTGGAGATGGCCATCGGCCATGGGGTGGCCTCTCAACCTAGTGAGAGGGTGATGTCATGGTGTGGCTAGCTGGCAAGCTAGAGAACTGCAGGGACATTGTGCAAGGTGTTGAAGCCCAAGGATTGGGGCTGGTGAGTCCCTTGAGGGCAGATCGAGGTGCTGGAGCCCAAGGATAGAGTCTGGTGAGACTCTGGAGGGCAGATCATTAGGCAACAAGGAGGTAAGTATGGCTCATGGAAATTCAAGACAGGATTCAGAAACATGGCCCGGTGATGCTGTTTGGGCTGGTGCACACAATACGGCATGGACAATGCTTAGTAGGATGCCTGCAAGGCAGGATGACAAAGCTAGGACACTTGAGTAAGCACTATGACTGTGCTTGACTAATGGTTAGTCAGAAGCAATGAGTAAGGGCTTGGGAAGTCCTTTAGTATTGCTAAGGTATCAGTCAGTGCTTTAGTAAGTGCACTATCTTTAGATTACTGCTTGGTGAGCAGATTGCTCAGCTTACTATACTACACTTACTGTATGATTAACTGTACTGTACTAATTTGGACTAGGACCTAGGCCTTAGGCCTATCATGTATATAAGCACATTAGGTGCTCAGGCAAGGACTCTCTAAGTCAAGTCTCTTGTCCTGTCCCTGTCTAGTCCTTGACTAGGAGTATACAGGCTTTTATGACCTTGTTGTCACCCCAGGGGGAGACTTGTGGCGTGCTTTCCACTTTCTGCTAGCAGTGCGGACATTCCACTTGAGGCTGAAGTCCAGCTATCATGGTCACGGTCTATGCTGGTGACAGGCACACTGACTGAGTCTTCAGCAATTTCCTTCAGTACTTGGAGTACTGATGATGTCTAAGTGTCACTGCTCTTGCCAGTGACAGCAAGAGAGGGGTACACAAGGCAAGGAACACAGGTGAGAGTGCACTTGAGTCCTAAAGAGCGCATGTGATTTGATGTCTCCACAAGGGACAGCGATTGAAGTGCTCAGTATGCACATGACTATTGCATGAGAACTGTAATTGATATTTACCTGCACAAGGGACAGTGATTGAAGCACTGGGTCCCATCAGTACAGGTGTGTGTAAAGTAGGAGGGAGATAACAGTTCCTCAGTACATGTGTGACTATTGCATGAGAACTGAGGTTTACAGTGTACACTACCAAGGGTATTTAAGCTGTAGCCAACTGAGCTGCAGCGCTGTATGGAGTGTGGTCAAAATGTGTAAGTAATAAGTCAGTTTATACTCCCCCATATCAAGGTGTGTGGGAAGGGGAAGTGGGACCAGACAGCTCACATGCCATCACAGTCAGTAAGGTAACACTAATGAAAGTGAGACTGAATCAATGTAGGTAAGTTATTTATAACAATTGATCAATGGGATGTATATTTGGTATAGTACTTAGCTTGTGCACCATCTCAGGTGCATGCATGTGCCTTCCACTCCTTATCTGGGGTGCACATGCCTCAGCCACCCCCTATTTCCAACAGTATGCACTGACAGAACACCCACAAGGATGTCACTGGATGTCTGACCACCATTTCCCATCACCATATTTTATTATTCCCAGGAGTTGGATGATGAGGTTCAAGATAATATCATTGCAGCACTTGACCACCATGGTCATGTGGCAAAGATTGAAATTTGAGGTCAAAAATGATTTTCATTGAGAAACTTATCCTCCATGACACAGAAGTCATTCCTGGTTCTTACATATCTTTGTCTTTTATTGACCCAATGAGATAGCACTGGTTCTTCACAAGGAATTCTTAGGGGGATCTGTGCCATGTCTTCGAAGCTTCTTACTGAACATTGTATTTCCAGCATTCCCCAAACTCCTTTTGTCTGCCACTACTTGTCCAAAATTCCCTCTGGGATATCCTGATCACCAGATACATTCACCTGAGACAATGGCCACTTTTCTGGCCACCCAATATCGAGCTCCTTTACATTGGATTCCAATCCCTCAATCTTGCCCTGACTGAATAGGCCTGCCTCCACCAACTTGTGCTGTCCTTCCCACTCTCACAGACTTTCAGTTTCAAGGTGCTAGCAAATACTTGGAGGACCTTGTTGCTCAAATCATACCCTCTAGCTCAACTGGGTTGTAATACATCTCTTCATGGACCTTATGCTCCATATCCCAGAACTGCACAAGTTCATTGCTTGCACAAAAAAAATCAGGCCACTCAAGTCAGCTCAAGTCACATTTGACTCATTTGCTATTAACATTACCCTTCCTCTCCTTGGCTTTGTGGGGGTGAGGATTAGTTCCAAAGAGCCAGACTGGTAGGCCTCATCAATGGTGCAGGTATGCAGCCAGCTATTTCCTCTCCTCTCTCATGTGGAACAGCTGGACATTCACGAGAATATGTCTGGGAAAGCATGGCAGGGGAATGACTAGTGATGGGAAAGTTCAGTTCAACTTATGGTTCAAACTTGAACCTAACTGAACTGAACTCAAAGTCCAGTTCAGAGTTTAGAGATATAGGCTAAACCAAATGGCAGGTCCGGTTCCAGGTTTGTGAAATCCACAGAAAAGAGAATGCATCTGAATGCATTCAAATGCATTTGAACCATTTTGGAAGGTGTCATACCTCACTGGATGGATACATACTATGGTCACATACCCATGCTATTTGACCCAACCAACTGAACATTCAGTTCATGCCAAAGGGCATCTTTCTATACTAGTAATACTACTGTACATTGTACTTACCAGAAGAGTCTTGCATGCCTTACATAATGAAGGAAGGAACAGTAAATGCAAAGCTAGTAACATATGAAACCAGGTGGAAAAGCCTAGAATGTGTATGGCCCCTTGAGTGCAAAGTGCCTCTAGGGATATGATGAGTAACCTCTGGGCTTACCTGCACCCATACCTGTGACCCATGACAGGCCACAGGTCCAGAAGGGTAGGGGTAGACCTGCTGTCTCCCACTTTCTCCTGTTGTTGTTGTGTCATTCAAAGCTCCTGCATCTGAGAAGACCCACAATTGTGGGCTCCTCTGAGTACAGGAGCTGATGACAACAATGGCACCATCTTATCATCATTGGGGCCGGGGCTGGGATCTGCCTCACAAGCAGCTGCTTGTGGCAGTGTTGTTGTATGCCAGTGATGTGGCCATGGGTTGGTGTCATAACAGGTGCAGGCCAGGGAGTGGCAGCGGCACCCCCTGCATCTGCATCCAGTGACTGTTTGAAGTGATGCCAGTGACACATGGCACAGGAGTTGGGCAATGCAGCACCATAAGGGAGGGCAAGGACAGCCCTTTTGAATGGGCATTGCAATGTGGATGGAATGAGATGAGGGCTCACGTTTGACATGCAAGCTGGCATGAGGGTGGCTGTGGCAAATGCAGAAGCCAGGGCAAGAAGACATAGACAGGTTGGACAAAGCAGTGGTATGAAAGGAAAGGGGACAGGGGATCATTGTGATGAAAAGTAAACAAACAGAGATGAGGTGGGGCATATGCACTGTGCAATGGCTGAGAGCAGAGATCCTTCTCCTCCAATCATGTTGGCCTGCAGTGGTGTGAGGCCAACAAACACAGGTGATGCAGAGTGCATGGAGCCACTCACACAAAGGGTGAGTGGCCACAAGAGAGCTAGGGCAGTGCCAGTGACATGTGGCACAGGACTTGGGCGAGGCTGTGCAAGGATGTGCATAGTGTAACTGGCCTGGGGTGATGGTTCAACACCATCGCGCCCCTGTAAGTTGCGGAACCGGCCAACTAGAGTATCGTGACCCCGTTTCAGGTCTGTGCCCCATTTCATGTACATCAGCTTGTGATTTCTTGAGTGTCTTGTGCTATTGGCTGTTATTGTTCTCGTTGTCGTTTCACATATAAATAGGTAGCATTGCCCCCTCAGGCCCTAGGCCTGCCCTCAAGTACCATGTACTATAAATAGGGGACTCATTACGCCTAGTAGAGGCAAGTTGAGTCTCTTGTCTCAATACTAGCATTGTTCTACCTCATTGCAGGTGGCTACTGAGTCAAAGCTCAGCAAGCGGTAACCCGGGCATCGACATCGACTTGCAGGTCGACTTCTTCTCTATAAGTCTTCTAGGACACTTCAAAGTCCTAGCTTGTCAACTTAGTGTGTCTATTGTTGCTGTCAAACCCTTGGCGGTGACATTAGACTCAACTTTCTTTCAATACGGCTAGCAGTTCAGAAGGGACACTGCAAACCACGACCCTCGACTGGGTAGACGCCGTTGGAGGCAGAAGGAACCACAGAGTTCAATACATCTCTAAAGAACACCCAGCCAATCCCACAGATCGGGACATACAGATTATTGTTACAGCAAGGGGCAAAGCACCGACCAATCCAAAGCTGGTGTGCATTCACAACAACAGGTGGAAAGAAGTTCATTGGGACAGAGGACGATACACTCTAGGAGCGGCAGTCCCACAGCTACACGAATATGACACAGAAGGATCAGAAGCTGACGAGCTTCTCGACGAAGAGCTAGAGGAGCCTGAGGTTGTCTCAGATACCGAGTCAGATGAAGCAGTCAAAGAAATCGACGATGCCTTCAACAAGATCAAGATCACGCCAGTGGAAGAAAAAGCACCAGCATTCCCCATCAGGACCCTCACTCCATTACAAGGACTACCCACCGACGCCATACCAGCGGGGCATAGAATCCCCAGCATCTCACAGACCATGTCCACCCAAACCACTACAGCCACTGCCGTGGCCACCCAACCATCCACAACCACCCAAAGCGCACCACAACATATCCAGAACATCCTCAGACAGGTCCTTAGAAAGGCAGGGCCCCCAGGAGGGTCTGGCGGAGGACCAGGAGGACCTGGAGGACCTGGAGGACCAGGAGGACCAGACCCAAACGCACCCCAAGTACCGGTAGCAGCAGCTGCCAATGTAAAAACCATGGGAGCACTCCCACAAGTCTTCATGGGAGACCGATCCAAGGCAGACGATTTCATCGAAGAAGTAAAAGGATACCTACACCTGAACGCGGACGTAGCAGGGTACAACTCCCCCTTCAAAAAAATTGCCTTCACCCTTACCCTCATCAAGGGAGAAAACACGGCCCAATGGGTCAGGAATATGGGCGAGTGGATCAAAAGGCTGCACATGCCCCAAGACAACATCCCAGCACTATGGGATCAGTTCCTTCTAGAGTTCAGCCAGCAGTTCCAGGACACCCAAGCAGCACAGCGAGCTAGAAATGAAATCCAAGACTGCCGGATGAAAGGCTCCGATTACGACGAATATATCACCAGGTTTGAGAGCCTGGCAAGAAAGGCAGGATACATGCTGGGAAACGAAGAAACCTACAACATCTTCCTGCAAAGGATCCTGGCGTTGCTCCTGCATGACACCCTAAAGCCACCGATCCCCCTCAACTATCACGACCTTAAAGAAAAGGTCAAGACAATCACCCAGGGAAAGACCATAATAGATGGCATTCTAAAGAAAACCCTGGGAGCGCAATCACCGTTCCAATGGTTCAATAACCCACCTAGGCCACCACCATTTCAGCAAAGAAATTGGCAAACGCAGTACAACCAGGGGAACCGCCCCCAGTACAACTCAACGAATGCACCCCCGTCCATGAATAACACCCCAGTCCCGATGGACCTGTCGAGGGGTCGCACCCCTAATAACTGGAGGGGGCAAGGGAGCTGGAGACAAAGGGGCAGACCTCCCGCAAGGGGGAATGTGTCAGCTCCAGGATATGAGGCAATGCGATGCTTCAACTGCGGAAGGGAAGGGCATTTCACCTGCAATTGCCCAGAAAGGTGGCAACAACCAAGAAACCCATACAGACAAGGCCCCAGACAGGCCAACCTCATTGACTTCCAAGAAGAGGAAGATCAAGACTATCAAATGGCAGAGCCATCGGAGGGACCCTTGGTGGCTACCATGCGAGCGCAGCTGGAGGGAATGTCCCTCGATGACCAGATCAAACTGGCCAAAGAGATGGGAGTCGCACAGGATTTTCCCTCTGCCTAATCAGATCGGCCCTGCTTAGGCGAATCCATAGCAATAACGTGTATATCTCAGCAAGGAAATCTATGACAGTTCGTTTCTATGCACGATCAATTGCAAAAAGAGCCGAAGGAGTGGCCCTGGTAGACTCGGGGGCCACAGAAAATTTCATGAGCCTTAACTATGCCAAATGGTTGCGACTCCCCATCAAACGATTGACAAACCCAAGGCCACTGTCAATGTCGATGGGACAGAGAACAAAAGCAGAGCCCTCAAATATTACACCGACCTACAATTCAGAACAGGAACGCAAACCACAAACCAAAGGTTCTTCCTCTCAGATCTGGGAGACCACAAGGCCATCTTTGGATACCCATGGTTTGCCTCTGTCCAACCGAAGATCGATTGGAAAAAGGGATGGATCAACTTCACTCACCTCCCTATCGTCCTTTCAGCCCCAATGCTGCGAAAGCAGTATACGTACCCCGAACCAAAAACGTACCACGACCACTCAGAAAGCGAACTGACACATACCTCCTAGGAAGGGCAACAATAGGAGGCACCACGAGCGACACTGAACAAAACGACACCATACCGGCCGAATACAGATGGCACAAAAAGGTCTTCAGTGAAGAAGACTCGCAACAGATGCCCAGCTCCACTATATGGGACCACGCCATCGAGCTACTACCCGGAGCACCCAACACAATGCCCGGACAACTATTACCCCTCACACAAGAAGAGAAGGCCGAAATGCACAAGTTCGTGCAAGAACACTTAAGAAGGGGACCATCTGCATCTCAAAATCACCATACGCAGCCAACTTTTTCTTCATGAAAAAGAAAGATGGAAAACTAAGACCGGTGCAGGATTACCGGCCTGTCAACAAATGGACAAAAAGAAACAGGAACGTCTCGCCCCTCATCCCACAAGTCATGGACCGACTCAGTGGATGCATCAAATTCATGGTAGTTGACGTGCGCTGGGGCTACAACAACGTCTGAATAAAGGAGGGAGACGAGTGGAAGGCCACTTTTCTCACCCACGAAGGGCTGTTCGAACCGACAGTCATGTTCTTTGGCCTTACTAATTCCCCGGCAACCTTCCAAATGATGATGAACGCCATCTTCCAACAAGAAGTGAGAGAAGGCTGGCTCTCTGTATACATGGATGACATCGCTATCCACACAGCCAAGCGACCATACGAAACAGAGGAACAACATACGGCCAGACATCGAGAATACGTCCATCGCATGTTGGACAAACTGGAAGAAAATGACCTCTACCTCAAACCCGAAAAATGCCAGTTTGAGAAGGAAGAAATTGAGTACCTGGGGGTCATTGTAGGAAAAGGCCACCTCAGGATGAGCCCTAAAAAGCTGCAAGGAATTGTGGACTGGTCTCCACCGAAGAACCCAACAGGTGTCAGGAGCTTCCTGGGGTTCACAGGTTATTATTGGTACTTCGTCCCAAACTACTCAAAAATCGCACGACCCCTACTCGAATTGACAAAGAAAACCACACCCTGGCATTGGGGAGAAGCGCAAATGAGGGCATTTGAAGAACTGAAGACACAAATGTGCAGTAGCCCGGTACTGATCCAACCGAACATCGAGAAACAATTCACGCTTCACATCGACGCATCAGCTTACGGCGTGGGCACCGTACTCTCGCAGGAGGGACAGCACAACCTCACAAAAACCTTGGCCCAGAGACACAAACTGGTCTTGCATCCGGTGGCATACTACTCCGCAACATTCACACCCACAGAACAAAACTACAACATCTACGAACGGGAACTGTTAGCCGTCATGAAGGCCCTGGCCCACTGGAGGCACTACCTAGGATGGACAAAAGTACCATTCATAATCCGGACTGACCACGCCAACCTGCAGTACTGGAAGTCACCAAGAAACCTAAATCGACGAACTGCATGGTGGCACGCCGACCTCCAAGAATACGATACATACTGGAGTATATTCCAGGAAAAACTAACACTGCAGCAGACGCGCTATCCAGACCGTCGAATGCGGATCACAGCAAGGGCAACAACAAGGATATTACAATCATCCCACCACACCGAATCCGAGCGGCGTCAACAGTCAATGGGAAAACCATCATACCCAACCTCAAAGAGCTCAGGCGAGCCATCGTCAGAAGTGCCCACGACACACCCACATCTGGTCATCCAGGAAGAGACAAAACGTTACGGAAAGTGCAAGAACAATATTGGTGGCCCAAGATGAAGGAATGGATTGCAGACTACGTCAGGGGGTGTGCGATATGCCAACAAGCCAAGATCCTGACACACCGACCCCATGTCCCGCTCTACCGAATCCCCTCAGAGCCGGGCACACTGCCATTCCAGACCATAGCTATGGACCTAATCACCAGACTACCACAGAAGTGAGGACTAGACGCAATCCTCACTATTGTGGACCATGGATGCTCCCGTGCCGCCCTATTCATTCCCTGCTCTACCGACATCACAGGACCAGGGATTGCTCAACTATACCTGGACCACCTCTACCCATGGTACGGACTCCCCAGAAAGATAATCAGTGACCGAGATCCATGGTTCACGTCGAGTTTCGGAAAGGTGCTCACCAAGAAGCTGGGGATACAACAAAACCTGTCCACAGCAGCCCACCCCCAAACAGACGGCCTCTCCGAACAGAAAAACCAATGGATAGAGCAATATCTGCGATTGGTGACAGGTGGACAACCAGACGACTGGACAGAATGGGTTGCCATTGCAACTGCAGTACACAATAATCAGAAGAACAGCACGACCGGGCTATCGCCCAATCAAATTCTGATCGGCTATGAACCAATGTTGGGGCCCAGAGATTTGGGGGTCCAGACCAACAACGAGGCACGGAATCAAGCAATCGAAGCAATCAACAAGAAGGCAGCTGAAACACCAGGGGGACAATATAAGGCCGGAGACCAAGTATGGCTAGAAGGGATGCACCTGACACTCCCACATCAAAGGTCCAAATTAAACCCAAAATGGTACGGCCCTTTCAAAGTCCTCAAAGAGGTGTCCCCGGTCGCCTTCATGTTACAGCTCCCCGCATCATGGTTGATCCACCCGGTATTCCATGCCTCCCTTCTTACCCCATACAGAGAAACGGACACCCACAGGCCCAATTACGCCCGACCTCCCCCCGAATTGATCGATAACGAAGAACAATACGAGGTGGAACAGATCCGAAACCATCACCTTCAAGGGCGATCAAAGAAGCTGCATTATCTCATAAAGTGGCGGGGCTACCCCAAAAGCGATAACACCTGGGAGCCAGCTGACCAGGTGTATGCCCCGGATCTCCTTCGGGAGTATCACAAGCGCCAGCCCTTGAGCAGTATAAAAGGGAAGCAGAAACCCCCGGCAAAGACAGCAGCTCAATCCTCTTCCACTCTCAAATCCATTATTACTTCGTTATGTCCTCCCCCGCTCCAATCCCAGTTCCGCCTATGCACATCGAAGTCGAGGCGATTGGCGGACCTTCCCCTGCAACGGCCAGCACCAGTCAGGCCACTGCCACCCCTGCCTCAAACACCATCGCCTCCCAGGAGCGTTCCCCGACCTCAAACGAATGCCTTCTGGGAAGGCCCCCTCTCCCCGGGCACTGTACAATCCGTCCTGGACGGATACGAAACCTCAGCCCCGTTCAACTCCGCCAACTGGCTGGGGCTCGCCTCCACCCTGCAGCAGCGAGAAGCCTATTCCAGATGAGGCAAGGTGTCTCAAGAGGCAGTTCGAAGACATCAACCGAGACAATTGCGAGCTCAAGGTGCGAATCCAGCAGATCGACGGGGAGCCCCTCCTATGCCCTGACGGCTATGTCAAGAACGAGGGCAACTCCCAGAGTTCACTATCACCACCCCTGATGGCGAAAAAGCCGCCATCTTCATCAAGCAACTGGACGACGGACGAGTGGCCGGCCTGGCGGCCAATGCGACAGGCGATCACGATGCCCAGATCATCGACTTTCATGCGCGCCCCAAATTCGACGACTTCCCCCTCTCCCCACTCCCATCCTGGTTCCGTGCTGTCTATGGGGACAGAGATCGACTACCACCCCCTGCGCGGCCATCATCAACCTGGACGACTGGCCTCTCCTCGCCGGAGCACAGGTACCGGGTTCTGGATCGCGAGTGCAACACGATGTGCGCGAGCTACACCTGGCTCAGGCAAATCTGGCGGCGTCTGAGGCCGCAAAACAGGCCTCCGAAGACCGGCTCATTGCCGCCAGGGCAGGAAAGAAAGTCCCACAAGTGGGAGTTGAGTGGTTCCGGCGCAGCTGGGCAGATGGTCAGCATGGAGGAAAACAGGATGAGGGCATCCTGTCTAGCGAGGGAGTGATGTAACCGGCCTGGGTGATGGTTCAACACCATCGCGCCCCTGTAAGTTGCGGAACCGGCCAACTAGAGTATCGTGACCCCGTTTCAGGTCTGTGCCCCGTTTCATGTACATCAGCTTGTGATTTCTTGAGTGTCTTGTGCTATTGGCTGTTATTGTTCTCGTTTGTTTCACATATAAATAGGTAGCATTGCCCCTCAGGCCCTAGGCCTGCCCTCAAGTACCATGTACTATAAATAGGGGACTCATTACGCCTAGTAGAGGCAAGTTGAGTCTCTTGTCTCAATACTAGCATTGTTCTACCTCATTGCAGGTGGCTACTGAGTTGAAGCTCAGCAAGCGGTAACCCAGGCATCGACATCGACTTGCAGGTCGACTTCTTCTCTATAAGTCTTCTAGGACACTTCGAAGTCCTAGCTTGTCAACTTAGTGTGTCTATTGTTGCTGTCAAACCCTTGGTGGTGACACATAGGATGAGGTGGTGAGGGTGTGAGCAAGGTGAAAGGGAGTGGCCAGTCCTGAAAGGACTGCAGTGAAAGCCATTTGCATGGGTGGTGTGATGTGGACAGAGCAAGATGGGAGCTTGCATTTGGCTCACAAGCTGAATGATGAAGTGCAGCGGAAGAGGGTGGTTCACACAGAGAAAGAACTCTGTAGGAGATGAGACATCTTGCTCACTCCCAAGGGTGTATTATAGTCCCTATGGTCTACATATGTCCATAAGCCCTTAAGGGGTGAGTACAGGCGTCCACTATATCGCATAATTACAATATCTACATATGGACAAGTCGAAAGTCCACACATACCCTGAGCCCTTAGAAGGGGTACGCGTAAGCATAGAACCGTGCTAAAGGTCCGTATGTGATTGTAACTACCTGATCGTAAAGACAGTAGGCAATGTGTCAATCTGAAACAGTTCGATCATACAATAATTGAGTCAGATAACAAAAGAGAGTTCTTAGATCGGCCATAAGGGCGTAATCACATTGTTCTAGGTATCATACGTACGTAGGTGTCCATGCAGTCCATGTGCCGACATGTGCTCACTAAGTCCGTAATTGTCCTGGAGCATTAAGTGCCCCTTGTAATGTCCGGGCCGGTTCTACCGAACCCTGA
>WTXH01000141.1:0-94670 GCA_022376555.1 Russula compacta
TCTCGCTCTTGCTCGCATGTCACACGATCTCTTCTCTCGCTCCGTCTACGTCGCAGTGCCCGTCCAAAGGGCCCTCACTGCATCCTATTCATGACTCCATCCTTCCTTTTCACCTCATTCACCCCCTCACAGCTTCATACATCCGACTTCGTTTCCTTTCATCGCTCTCCCCTTTCCTTTTCACTGTATATCCTTCCCCAACTTCCAGGCGCTGATTATACGGAGAGTTGCACTCGTGCCTTTGTCAGCGGGTTTACATCATCGAATCTTGATAGAGTTTAGCACTGTAGCTCTATCTCCTCTATCCCCCTTATGCGCTCCATGTCACCCCTTGCGGGACTTTGACTTGAACGCACTGATGGGGCCAGAGTCACAATGACGGCCGAGTCAGACTCAGGGACCAGTGGTGGACCCAACTGCTGGCACCGAATCCACGCACACGCACAAGGCATCGCAAAAGGCCGCACAGGTTAGATGACACATGATGGACTAAGGCACTCCATGGCGTCTTGACAAACTGCGGAATCACGGATCATCAAGTTGGTGTACTACCACAAGAACGGCAGGACATGCATCGCCTCATGAATGCGGCCATCTCGGCCATTTTCACATCATCATGGTGGTGATTCCCTCTGTCTGTCGGCGAAAGATGACAGCGGGGTCAATTAAGAATATGTGTATAGGAATAATTTGTACATGAGCGCTGATCATGGCGCACACCCATGAGGCGTAGACATACAAAAGTTCCCATGCCGAGTTGAGCTATGTGCCTACATACCTGGACGCATGTGCTTGGCCTGGACGACAGTGTTGAGGGTGCATGCACTGTAGTCATGAAGGGCTGACCCTACTACATCGCCGTGAGAGAAGCATCCATTCCTTTCTCCAGGAAAGTACAGTACATCCATTGTAACCAGTAACCCTTTGTACGTATTTCGTACGTAGCACGCTGGCTATGCCAGTTATATACAGATTAATTATGTCTATAACTATGAGCATCTACCGTTACAACTTTATTATGGAAATAACACCTTTACAGTCATGTTCTCCGTGGTTAAATGTCATCCGATCTTCGTCCCGTGCTGATGCGAGATGGTGTCGCGCTGTTTCCAGAGTTCCCATCCATGAGCCTCGTCGCAGTCGGCTGTGGACTGTGTTCGTATTCTGCGGTGCCGGAGAAAAGCGCAGAGCTGGTGACGTGAACATGTTCTACGTCGGACTGGTCGGGACGGGTGAGAAGGAGAAGTTGGGGCTTGAAGACCAGGGTCAGGAGGACATTGATCGCTCCCGAGAGGTTGTGCATCGAGACACCGAAGAATGTAGCCGCCGATGAGGAAGATTTGTTACTGAATTCCAACCACCGTGATATGGAGACAGGGAGGATAACGAAGGAATACACAATGGGATAACTAAATAATTCGTGAGCGAGGTTCACAATCCGAAGACTAGGACTTACAGCAGCATTCCCAGCGCAGCTCTCCTCTGTGCGTATTCACCCCCTCGGTCCGGTCTGGAGGTGCGAAACTTGTACCATTTCTCTTCATCGACCGACAAGCGACCCTTAGCCCAGAAATACAGTGGGACATAAAGGATGACCGAGGTAAACAGTGCCACCCACAGCCAGGCGTATTCACCACCTATGCGTTCCCCTGTGTATTGGGGGCCGATCCAGCACCAATACTATGCGGATAATGTCAGTGGTGAGGGAGGGATGCGAAGGAACAGGGGCTGCAATAACACACGGGTGTAGGTGTTTCATAATTTTTGTGAATGCCAGCGCCAATGCCAACCCAAAGGGCAACGAAGATCCAAACGAGGCCGACCAGGCAACAGGCAAAGCCGCGTGCTCGCAGTCCTACTCGCCACATAACCGTCACGAACGTGTGGGTGGCAAGAATCTGGAAAGATGTGCATCAGTGGTCTCGGAGCCAAAGGCACAAGGATAAGTGACATACAAAAGTGATCAGGGCGCTTCCCAGTTCACCAGTCTGCTGGATGATACCCTGTGCTGTGCAATAAGGACCCGTCGTGACGGTCCCATTGTGAGCCCACCGGACATCGAGGATGCCACCGATGGCCTGCACAAAGTCGAATAAGAAAAGGGAGAACTGTCGTGCAAATTGAATGGGTCAAGGGCAGGGTGGCTAGGAAACTATTAGACAGACCATATAGATGTCAGCAGGCCACTGAAACAACTTCCAGTCGCCATTTGGGAGCATCCTCCTATACCATCGTAGATTCCACTATGCAAGATCTCGTCACCCAGACAGACACGTGAAAGAGAGTCGGACGTACGCCAATCCAGATGAGAATGCCCATCACAGAAGCACCAGAGATGAGCGATGCTTCGACTATCAGCTGTATGCGGGATGAGTTCAGGACGAGGATAGACGTGCTGGTGCTCACAGCCAAGCCGATACTCTGTCCGCGTGTGAGATCGTAATTGTTATAAAAGGATGAGGGTGGCTGCCGGTTGATACCATCGAGTGCCGCCATCCTGTTATAGTGAATGGGAGTTGAAAAAATTGGATGAGTGATGATTTCTGGTCTCAAAACAGAGGAATGCGGAAGTCGGGGGATTGTGGAGAAAAGAGGGACCAATCTTCACCCATTATAAGAGAGCTCGTAAGACGCTCAAACAGCGCTGGGATAGTTGACTTTAACATTCGTACTTGGTGTGTTGTCAGTGGAAGGTCACATTGGAGATGTCCATAATCCGGTCTCTCAAGGCTCACGGGAGGCACATCAGTGGCGCATCGCCTCCCTGTTCCCCGCCGAAAACTCGGACTCCGACGCAAAAGGCGGTACTATCATCGCCCTACACATCGCCCTCCCCCCCTTTCGGCTACCTCCAATATCTCATCCAATCATTGTCCTATCCACACAAAATTTTGTATACAGCATTCAATACACCCTATTCATAGTCTCCATTTTTTTTTGATGTGATATGCCCTGTGTTGCGAGAATGAAAACCTGCTCATGTCACGCTTGCCGACCAAAGTCGCGTCAGTGTTAGATGTTTTGCACTCCGAGTGGCTGAAGTTCACACGTGCACCAAACCATGCCCGCTACACGGCCTCCGTGGACATCAACTAGACATCGTGATCAACGCTCTAATGACCCACTATATGAGGCACATATTCAGGAAGCATTGGAATATATTCAAACTACAAAGTGCTCTATCCGGGCAGTCGCAAGGGAAAGAGGCGTATGTGATAAAGAATAAAACCGGCCCGTAGGGTGCTGACTAGTCCCGTATCAATGATTGCTTTGAGTCACACCCAGAACTACAGAAGAACTCAAGATTTTATGGTTTATTTACCCGCCGCGAGGGGTCTTCTGGTCATCAGAACGCAACGCTCATGGACACGGATAGGAGCATTTGACCCTGCCTGTGCCGGGCCGGGCATCCGCAATGAACGCGATTGCGCCTCATTAATTTGGTGACCACAGACCCCATCCAACAACTATCAAGCACATACACTTAATGATATCATGCTATCCTACCCTGACTGGCAAACACTGGCAGTCATTGCCTAACAACCTCACACACTTTTTATAATTTTATTTTATATATATTATATAATAGAGGACACATTGGACACACTCTTCAGTCAGGCGCGGGCGCGTCGCGTCCAGACAGCAGCTGGCAGGCGGAGTCCAAAAAAATCACATGTCACATGCGTGACTGGCCGAAAGGTGGGGGATGGCCGGTGTGTAGGGTCATGATAGTCAAATGATTTTAGGGCCAAAATCCCGTCACTCTGGGGTCGGTCGTTGACATTGACATGTTGACAACCCGTTGCTGTACTTCAGGAGTGCTTCAGGTACAGTACATTGAGGAATAATATTACGTACAGCCAATTACGGCCACCGCCTTTATTTATCCTACAAATAAAATTTAACCATAATTAGAAATATCAAGCGCGGTCCAGCACTCGGGCGTCGACATCCCACGCACTGTGATCTAGTTATGATGTCTGGCCATATGCATCCTCGTGATGTTGTGATGCAATCAACTCCTGGGCTGACGTTCTGTACGATGAACTGCTGATCAATTTGGTAGTCTCAGCTCATGCCATTTTCGAGCATGCAAGTGAAGTGGAAGTTGTGCTCGACATTGCATGGACGACGTTTGGAGCCTTGCTAAAGGCACTCAGACTAGCCAAAATTCGAGTCTGCTCAAGCACATGCACGGTTTGATGAGGTACGTCTCAAGTGGCAGGGGTGGACACCGCAAGTGCGCGTTTGGTGGGGATTGTTTGTAGGATAAACAAAGGCGGTTTGTATGTGGCCGTAACAAGGACCCCACAAAATTTTCAAAATTTTCAGATTTTTGGCTGGATAAAATCTGGCCCAAGGCAATTTGACCAAATTTGTCCAGACTCAGACTCTGGATTCAGCCTAAGAAATGACAACACCCCTTGGGACGACGTTGTCCAAGTCTACAACGACATGTCAACCACTTCAACCGCCATGTCCACCCTCTTTCGAGGTAGCTGGAGTTGCTCTGCGATAGGAAGCTGCATAAGCTTGTCCTTGTGACTGACCTCACCCCGAGAATGAATGAAGCATGTTCGTACCATGCCATGGTTCTCTTTGACGGCCGAATGACAAAAATAAATCACTTTCGCTGTCCGGAGCACATGTACGTGTCTGTCCACGTTCAGCCATACTCTTCTTCCGGTGGGTGGCCATGTCAGGCCAGGAACAGAAACCCGGAATCTTTTGCAGCTAGACTCTACGGCCGCAAACCACATTTACAAACAGTTCCTTTCCCCGCAAAAAAAAAAAAAGCGAGCGAACCTCTAAATTCCACGCGGCCCCACGTCATCGCCATCACCATCAAACTCTGGCCCACCAGCCACCTGCAACTCATGCACGCTCGCGCACGCGACGCCCCTGAGCACGTTGGCCGGTCCCTCGGCAACGACGGCCTCGAGCTCGCTGGGTCTCTTCACGAGCAAGTATCCCGCAAAGCCGAGCGCGTTGACGCTGACGTTGACGCCGAGCGGCTCCGACTCGCGGTGAGAGATGATGTGGTGCACCTCGCGCTGTCGCGGAAAGACGTACATGTGTCCGAGCGTGAGCAGCACGTTGTACGAAGGCGCGCCCGTCGGGTAGCCCGCCGTGTGCCGCACCGTCGAGATGCACAGGTCGAGCAGTTCCAGGAACGCCCCCGTCAACGTCGCCTCTAGCTCACCGTGCGACAATGACGACGACGAAACGGAAGATAACGGCTGCGGCAGCCGCCGCACGTGGTTCGCAAAGGGGAGTGCGGAGAGTGCGAATGGTTTGTCTATTGCGGTATACGTAGTGGGGAGGGTTGGTTTAAGGCCCCTTTTTTGCTCGCGGGACGCGGCTGGGATGATGTTGAGAACAGCGTACCTTCTCTGTCTATGCGCGTCGCCCTGGCGAGTCGCTCGATGGGCGGGCCATCCTCATTTTGGTTCGGAAAGAACTGCACGTGTTTGTGGGGCTGACTTGCACCGCTACGGTCACCACCTTCGAAGAGCAGAGCAAGCCCGTCGTCAGCAGGGGCACCCATGGGATACCACTGTGTAGCGTAGTCACGCACAATTATAGAAAGCAAACAGATGTTTTCCCGCAGCACGCGCCGCGCGCAACAACAGATACGTCTGCACGAGGTCGCTGGGACGCAATGGCGATGTCTGGCTTTCGAATTCTAAAAGGCGGCGTCGAAGCACGCGCGAGGACTCGGTCCAAACCAGAAACGCACCTTTGGTGATCAGGAGAAAATGCTCTTCGACGACAGAGTACTTGTTGAGCTGTACAAATGCAAATACGTAAGTATCGCATCGATGATATCGTGTCGCACAGACGAATCGATCAAGGTGATGATGAGTTAGTGAAGTGATGGGGAGGGAGGAATCATGCACTCCACTGACCAGCACGACGTATTCGTTGCCTTCCTCCTCGTCCCGCAGCTCGCCGACGTAAAGGTTCGGATTGTACGGCGGCTTGAACACGTCCGTGCGCTTCTCCTTCTCGTGGTTAGCATTGGCTGCGCCGGTGCCGGGCTCACTGGCGAGGTGCGCGGGAGCCAGCTCGGGTTTCTGCAGCAGCGCCGGGCATAGCCTGATCTCGAACTACACAAAACGAACGAACGGATCACCATCACATTTACTGACACTAATGTACGGCCCTGGAACTGGGACTGGGACCGGGGAGTCTGACGGTGTTTTGACCTACGTCGATACCGAGCTCCTTGTGTGTGTGAACTTGTGAAGGGAAAAACAAGACATCACCCGACTGTTTGCCCTTGTCGAAAGCAGGCCGGATGGCTGAGATGATGGCGGATGGCGTCGAAGCGGACATGGTTCTCCGCAGCGCTGTCACCACACACGAGAGCAGAGGACGTGAAATGATGAAATGAACGGAGCGGAGGAAGACCCGGGACTTTTACAGGTGGCACTTCACGTAGGTAGGCATAATCCATCCCAACCTCGGTTATAAAATTACAAAAACACCTCCTCCATGCGTGTTTTGTACAAGATCAGATTAAGATTAGAAACAAAGAAAACAAAGACAGATTGTGCACCGCGGGATCCAGTCGTACGCGGTCGGGTGGGAAGAAAAAGATTTCACAGCAAAGGCCCATGCACGCTGCATGCGACCTTCCCAGCGACCGGTCTCAAGCACGCTCCCTCCCGCCTTTGTTGTCCTTTGCTTCTTTCATCACCTCCCCTAACATTATGGCACGGGAGTAACCAAAGATGGCGGCAAGCGACCATATCGCCCCATTCGTCCCCTTTATGTATGCAATGAAACAGTGTCTCGGTCACTCAACGACAATGGTAATAAGACAGGGAAACCGCACCTGGTAGAACAATATGGCAAAGAAAACCTGGAAAACCAACAATACGACTCTCAAGACTAGACTTCGATATGCAGCGGTGCCTTTGACAAATGGCGCGGGATACTCAAATGCGACAATGACGAGACCGAGGAGGAGGGAGAATATTTGGATGACCGGGGTTTTGACCATAATATCGATAAAGAAGGCGTCCTGGTTTGCAGGTCTGGAAACCCGAAGTAAAAAGGAGGGATTCAGAGACGGGATGAGGTGGGAACGGTTCGAGCACGCACTGTATACCTCCAGGGTTACGCCTGATCCCACTAACAAAGTCCCAGAAGAATTTGCGGTAGATAAGCCCATAGTATGCGGCCCAAACGGTGTCTGTATTCGCCAGGTTAGCCGGGATTTAGAACATGAGACGGGGTTGCCAACTTACAGAGGGAGGCCGTGATGGACACGTAGCGTGAGTACTCGTGCCAGATGAGTTTTCCCATTTCAAAGACCAGCTAGCGGGAGGTGTTGATGTCTTGAGAGGGAGAAAAGTAGAGGTGGTTTTGTTTGGGGAGGGAGAGAGGGAGAACTATTGGGCACAAAGGTGGCCACCAGGACACGGAGACGTGGATTTGTGGAAGCCTGCTCGCAGGGTGAAAGGGCGTGTCGCTGGGAGACGAAGAAGAAGAGGAAGGGAGCTCTGCTCGACCGAAGAAAAGGATGGAGAATAAAGCAAAGGGAGAGAAGGAGAGCGAGAAAGAAAGAAAGGACGAAGAAGTGAAGAGAAGAGAAGGCCAGATCACACACGAGGCGAGGAAACAAGACCCCCCGGGCCCCCGCTTGGCTCGGCCGTCAGACACTCGCACAGCCACATCATTCGCTGTCGCTTGACAACCATCGCACGGCTTTCTCGGTCAGCTCACACTACACACCCACTCTCTTCATTGCATGATCAAGATACATTGTGGAGCAAAAATCGTCCATGATAACCCATCCCGTGGAGTATATACTATTCACTAGCACATCAACCCCTCAACCCGAGCTCAGGCGGCAACTTCAGTATGGGTGGAGGCGCCGGGCGAATGAGTGCAGTTGACGACTGATCATCAGTGTCAGTTGTCACTCATCAGATATTTCACACGGACCAACTCTGCAAGGAAACTCGACTGTATTGCTTGGGACCCGCGACTGACCGGATTGGCCAATGCCACCGTACGCGTCGCACACCACGCCCATCTCCGGCAGCAAAGGCAACTTCACCCCTCGTCGTCCGTGAAGGGACTTTTTACAGGTACTGAGTACCCGATTCCCTTTTCGGGATCACGGGGGTCTACACAAGGATTTGGTCCACTCGGGGTCTCTTCATAAATGCTCCCAGGAGGTGTCTGGATGGGTAGGTGAGGGGTCATAGACGGCCGCTTGAAACACTTAGGACCCAAACCACCTGGCCGGACATGCAGACGGCGACGCAAAAGCACGATAGCAAGTGGGAGTAACAGTAGGATGAGGACCCCTGCTATCACTCCCCCGATAACGGCTACGTCAAGTCGCTTTGAAGAGTGTAGTTGGTTGGTTAGTTGAGCTGCAGGACTATGACATTCTGCTGAGTGCTACCCAAACGATACAACGGTCGAGGTGCCGACACTTACGCTAAACTAGTCGGAGTCGGCGTCAATGTGAGATTGTGTGGGCCAGGAGAGTGTGATGTAGGACTATGACATTCTGCTGAGTGCCACCCAAATGATACAACGGTCGAGGTACCGACACTTACGCTGAATTCGGCTGCGTACCATTGGAGGTATGGTGCACGCCTATCGTAAACGTATCCGTTAACTTGCCCGTATTGTTCTGGGAGGAATGCGCTGGATTCGTAGTCAATGTGAGATTATGTGGGCCAGGTGTCAAGTCATCTATAAAGTACTGTCGAGGAATCAATCATAATGTCCGACCCAAACTCTGGCTCAACTGACCAACAGTGTCTGAAATCGATGAGAGTATTAGTGCCATAGCATAAGGGAAGCTCAGTGCTCAGCGTACTAACGCCTGTATGGAGACTACTGGCCAGACCATTCGAGCCACTTGGGAGCGATTGGGTAACCCCATCCACCGTCACGGTGTAGTTTGCGTGGTCGGGCAAAACCGTCGCGTAGATAGAAACTCCATCACCATCAAATGCGAACTGTGCTTGTAATTCCCCAGTTTGAGTGAAGCTGGTGCTAAAAGAATAGATTAACAGAGAACAGAAGGTTGTTGAATGCACGATGTACTGAAGTGTGTCATTAAATGCTCCTGTCGAGTCATCAAGAGCCCAATCCAGGGTGGTGGGCGAATGTTCGATGGCAGGGCTAGCATTATCCGTCGTTGTCATTGTCACCGATGCACTGCGGACCAAAGTTCGAGTTATCATACATGCAGCGAGTGTGAAAACGCACTTTGCAGAACTAATCCGTGTCTCGAAGAAATTCGGATCGTGGTCAACAGGAGAGTATGAGCTTGTGTTGGTGAATACGGCAGTATGGGGACCGTTCGTGAGGCCAGATCTACCACCGAGCAACTGCTGCAATGACAGGTTTCGAGGTTGCGCGTTTCCGGATACAGACTGGCCTTCATTAGAGATACTGGGGCCGTAACCTGGTCGTTTCGCCCCAAAGAACCATGTTCCGGTATTTAAAAAAGTGTAGGAAAGATCAGGTATGAACTATTACCGTTGCACTGGATAGTTCCAGATGCACTATGGGAAGAAAATGTATGCGATGACCGCTGGAAGTGCAACTGGTATGACAATCAACGTCAACGTGTCAGGCAGCCGTTACAGGCTGGGACGGACCGGAGCGCTCGTGCCGTTCAAAGGTAAGTCTGTCCATGTCTCCACAGGAGAGTATGAAATTAAAGGCGAGGTATCATCAGCTGGATCTGGTAAAACAAGATCAGTAACGTTGCGACAATTGTCAGGGCGGATGTCCGAACCGGAAATATTGAAATGGGCCATCAAGGCTTGATAAGTACTAGTAGAGTATATTGACGAACGAAGGAATATAGAAAAAAGCTAAGGAACCCGGCTGGCAGGAACCCAGGGAAATGAAGGGAAGGAGTTGACCAGCGATGACGATGCCAGAGAGACTCCCCGGACATTTTATTGCCAGTCCAGAGATGTCGACGTCGACGCGACGTCGCCCCACCTCGCCTACACCCGAAGCCCACGTGGGCAGACCGATTCCCGGTGGGAACGATGATGGAGATGCCGATGACCGCATACCGCATATATCTAAGTGTCATGCATGGTACATACGACCCAGCAGCGTACAATACAGTGCGCCTTGAAATCCGTTGATCATACAAGCAACAAAGAGTAATCAATGTACTCAGAGCAAGAGAGTGAGTAGTCCCGCCTAAATAAATCTAATCATTAAGCGGAACGGGCCGACAAACGGACACAGCCTCGTCGGCACTGCCAAATCTCCTTGCACGTTCCACTTATTGAACCAACCAGTGCATGCCTCCAAGGAAACCAGCGGCTAAGCCGCTGTCTGGCCCAGTCGCCCTATCCAATCACACCGATATCGTCGTCCTCGGAAGTCGTCAAGTTCAGGTCAAGCATCCCACCCGTCTCGACGAGAATGGCCGGTTGCCCTCCACTACACGCGCGCTCGTGTTGCGCAATGGAAAGCAGGGGGCTATGGGTACAGGGGAGCTCATGTCGCTGAGAAAGCCAATCGGGCGCGAGAAGCTCGATTTATTGGGAGGTAAGCTACTTAGCGTTGGAGCAAAGTGGATCGAATACCCAGCACTCTCGTTGAAAAGAGGACCTCCTTGCACAGGCGACTAAAAATGCCCTTGCTGCCCCGTTCAACATAGAACGGCTCCTTAGCACGGCAGATGCAGAGTACAGCGGTGAGCTCCAGATTTTTTCGCCGATCCCCCTCCAGGACAAATGAGTATCAAAGTTGACCCCTTTTAATAGCCCACGTCGACAGTATCAAGTGGCTCAAGGATCCAGATCTCTTTTACCATGAGGTCTCGAAAGAAGTTTACTCTGGCTTTTCTCAGTCATCGGGAAATGCACAGCGAGACCCCTTAAATGAGCGTGATACTGTGATCAATGCGCTCGGTACCCGGTAGGGGATTTAACCCCTCTGCGCATGGCACTTGGCTGAGCCTCTCTTCGACCAAACGGCTAGGGTGCATAATTCGTACATGCTTGCCTCTGCCTGGAAGATCGTCCGGGACCGCCTCGAACTTCTGGAACAAAAAGGCATCGCCAATGGTCAAGTTCGGTCGCAGCTGGCAAAAAAGCCGAGTTTGAGAACAGAGTATCTTGTCATGTGCGACATCCTCAGTGCTCTCATCGATGCTCTCCAAGCGCGTTTTTCATTACTTGCGGCAACAGCTGGTGTGCACCTTCCGATCCCCCACGAAACGATCCAGTCATCATTCCTCCCTTAGAACACTTCAAAATTTATTTCAGGAAATACGAAGAAAGTAATCCCGACAACCCCGAGTACATGTTTGACTGGTTTGCCCTTCGCGAGTCCTACAAGTCTTATGTCGACTCGATTGTCATTGAGCTCTGCCTTCCCAACTCTCAATATCCCAAGTATATTTTGGCTCGAATTTTAGAGGACGCCACGCAGGAAGCCCCCCGTGAAAAGAGGCGCTTTCCTCAGGCACTATTCGACGCACTGGGTGACCTCGCCGTAAACATTCATACTGACTTCTCATCTGCCTCACTGATGAGTCAAGGTTGTGATCAGGTTGCCTTACAGCTACAAGAGACACTAGAAACGCCGCTTCTTGGTCCACAAGGCAAACAATGGCGAAATCAGTCGCGGGCTATGCCTGAAGAGTTAAATTGGTGGATTGAAGCCCAGTCACTCTCTGAAGAGGCTTCGAGAAAACTTGGCAGGAATCTCGGTATCATTTTTCCACTGGAGGAGACGAAGAAGAGTGGTGTTGTTGACGCTATGTGGATTTGTATAAATGACGTGGGCACGTTCAAAAATTTGTCAATGATTACACTGATGCAACCACAGACGTACAAAGCCGTCACCAATATGGACTTGGATAGACTGTGGCGGGTAGAAGATGAGTTCCTTCGCATCCCCCAATGGAGTACCACAGTGTCCCCCGGTAAGCGGAATGCCAAGGCGGCCACGCTCTCCCTACCAGAACCAAGGCGAACTGGAAGTGGCAGAACAACCCAGCAGGTCACAGATGAAAATCTCTCGGATGCGTCATCAATGCCCCCGCTAGAGGAGGCCTCTGATATGGGCTCTGACGACTCCACTGCAGCCATTTGGGGACGTGCAGGTGCAGAGGTGAGTGAGGTCGAGGTTGAGTCCTCAGATTTTGATGGCGAGGAATCGAGCGAATACGATTCCGAGGAGGAGGCAGAGATGCGAGATCTTTTACGCGAAGCGTGGGATATTGCAAGTGCGCACCCAGAAATCTTCGAGGAGAAGAAGGCATTCAAGGAGCGATCGAATGACAACCAGTTTCTCAAAGCGCTGGGAGCACTCCGAGGTCAATGGCGTTGTTCGCTTATGTGATGAACATGGTTGTTAAGATGTGAATCATGGTTAGGCCGTCTATTCTCCTCGAACCCTCGGCTCAGAACGAATCGGCCTGGGACCCAGGTGGCCCCTGTTTTCTCCAGTCATAGACAAAGCCCGGATGGTACGTTTTCGCTCTATCCTAAATACCACGGTGATTCACCCCCTTGTATCACAGCAAGTATAGGGCGTACTGTAACCATCGAAGAAGTCGAGGACGAAGATGCGCCGCACACCGTAGCCAAGAAAAAGAAAAAGAAAAAACCGAAGAAGAAAAAAAAGTCAACGCCAGCTACAGTTACAGCTACAGGGGAAGTCGATGGTCCTGAGACGGGCTCTCCACCACCATCTTCACCAATCATCGAGCCACCTTCACCAGTCATACCTTCATCTCCGCCCCCAGTGGAGGTCCCGCTAACGCCTACGCCACAAGCGAAGAAAAAGAAACCGGAGAAACGTCAACCAGTCATGCGCCCCCCGAGTTTAGCGTCGAGCTCGACGTCGCTCTTTGGAAGCATGTCCACTACGTCACTGGAACAGAGCCGCGCGCAATCTGCCCATTCGTATTTGCAGTCGGAGCACCTGACGGAGCAAAAGGTCAAGGTCAAGACTCGTGCGGAACCGCCGAGCCTTATCCCGATCGAGGAGCAAGACACCAAGAAGGGTTTCTTTTCACGCTTCAGCCGTAAGAAGGATGCCGCTCCCCCCGCACCTGAGGAGGAGACTAAGGAGAAGCGGAACCTCGGCGCTTGGTTCAAAAACATGAACCGGAAGAGCACAGGGTTTTTGGGACAGATCCTGGGAGCGGACAAGAGCGCGAAGAAGGGCGGGCCACCTTTGAAATGGGATCACTTTGTCAAGGTGCAGTGGCTCCGTTTGTGCGCGTTCTGGAATGTGAAAGAGGTTTCTTGTTGGGTGGTATGACACAGGTGATGATTGACATGGGCTTCGAGGTGGATGCGAGCACTGCGGGGTCGAGCGTGCGGTTCCAGCCTCCCGATCCAGCATTGCGATCGATATCGTTTCACAAGCGTAAGTGCTCCGCCGTATTTCCTAGACGTTCCTTGCCCCATCTTTCCAACCTTTTCATCCTCGACACAGCTCATCCGGAGAACACGATCGACCCGATTACCCTGCAAAAGTGGGGCAAGAAGCTGAAGAGCTACTACGGGTGGTCTGAGGAGGTCCTGATGCAACACGCCAATCTACAAATCTAAGCGCTTGACAAGTATCGTGGATGCTTGGCGATTGAGGGAAGCCGATGTTGTGTGTGTACCACCAAGTCAGAAGAACCTCCCGTAAAGTAGTATGATAGCAGCGAATGTTTATCACGCTGCTTTAGTGGGGTGGAAACGTTGACTGTTTGTGTAGAGAAATTGAAATAGTCGTTGAAAGCCAAATTGTCTAAATTTGAGTGAGTCGCAAGCCTCGCCTGGTTGGCTTCAACGCTTGCAGATGGCTGCTCGACCGCCCCCAACGAGGCCCCACATCAGCCTCAATCCACCTTCACATTTCTCCTATTCGACCACAGAGTGGGGCGAAGACGATGCCTGGGACAGCGCATCCGACCCTGAGTCTCCCTCAAATTCCCACTCTGTCTGGGGTCGCTCGCTCAACCAACCTACGCATCCCAGTCCTCGTCCGTCGGGCATGAGATCCACGTCTACGACCACGACCACGGCCTCGCAGACGCTGCCCAAGCCCGTGCCCGTGCCCCGCAAATCCCAAAACAGCTCCAGCTCGACCCTCGCCTTTTCATATACGCACGTCAGCGCGCCGAGCCCCCGGGCTCGTCATACCCGTCCCACGCGGACTCGATCCCTCCCACCACCACGAAGAATGGCTGGACGATCGTGCAAAAGGCCAGCGGGGACAGGGACGGGGACGGGCCCGACGACAAGGCCACCGTCGCAGGACACCAGCACGCTTACGCTGACGATCACGATGGTGATGGCGGTCGCGAGGGCGGCAGCGACGCGGACAATCATGATGATATGACATTCGATGATCTCGGCGCCGAGTTTGTCGACATGCCCGTGGTACGCAGCGCTCGGCTGAACGCTGCGTGCGTCCGGAAGGATGCAGCGGAGATCGCGAACGGTGCGTTGCGCGCACGTTCCAGAACCATCTCTTTTCTTTCTTTTTCGTTTTGCTACTGGTGTTTACATGCATACACACTTCATACAGATCCTCTACGTCTTCTTACACGTCTTGAGGCGCGGAATGGCCGTGCCGAAACTTCATCTTCACATCGCTCGAGATCGTCGTCCCCGCGCTACGGCGAGCCATCGGAAAAACTGAGGCGAGAGCAGTCTTTTAAGGCTAATCGTCATCAAAAGTTTATCGAATGTCTGTCGTGCGAGGATGTGGACATGGGTTCGCCTTCTCCTCTTCATTGGTCCACTATACAAGAACATCTGACGCCTTTTTTTTTCCTTTTAAGCTGAGCTACGAAAGTTGGCCTGGTCAGGGATCCCTGAAGATCTTCGCCCGCTGGCTTGGCCACTACTCCTAGTACGATTAGATTGCATCCTGTGTGCACTGCTTTGGCCTCATCTTTCCTAGGGTTATCTACCACTCCCGACGCGCCTACGTTCATCCACACTGGAACGGAAGCGTGGAGAGTACCAGTCCCTGGTCGATCTCACCTTCGCCAAGGGAAAAGATGCCCTGGACCAACAAATATGGCACCAGATCGAGATTGACGTGCCGCGGACTCGTCCTGGGGTACCGCTTTGGATGCATTCTTCGACGCAACGCGTATGGCTGCCTCACACTGTCGATCTCTGTTAGCCTCATGCTCACTCTTTTATAGTGTCTGGAGCGTATATTGTACGTCTGGGCAATACGGCATCCCGCCAGTGGATACGTGCAAGGGATAAACGACCTCGTAACGCCGTTCTTTGAAGTGTTCCTATCCGCGTACCTCGGTAGGTTGTTCTGCCAACAAACGAGTCTGTGGTCTGATATGAGGCGAAACCACAGATACTGATCCCGAAGAGGTCGATCCCTCGATGCTCCCTCCCCCCGTCCTCGCCGCAGTCGAGGCCGATTCGTTCTGGTGTCTCTCACGTCTGCTCGACGGGATCCAAGACAACTACATCACCGCGCAACCGGGTATCCAGCGCAGCGTCAAACGCATGGCGGAGCTCGTCGCGCGTATCGATGCCCCGCTCTCTGAGCACCTCGCCGCGCAAGGCGTCGAGTTTATGCAATTTGCGTTCAGGTGGATGAACTGCCTGCTGATGCGCGAGATCAGTGTAAAGAATACCGTGAGGATGTGGGATACCTATCTGGTGCGTGCTCGATAGAACGAACATCGGCATGGTGGATGATGGATATGTATACACAACAGGCGGAAGGTCCGGACGCATTTTCCCAATTTCACTTGTACGTATGTTCAGCGTTTCTCGTCCGGTGGAGCGAAAAGCTCCGTGAGATGGACTTCCAGGTGCGTAGGACATTCTCAACGACATCGTACGCATTTCTCATGTCTTTCCCCCCAAACCCCCAGGGCATCATCATGTTCCTGCAGTCATTGCCAACACAAGATTGGACGGACGATGAAATCGAGATGCTCCTCAGCCAAGCGTTCGTCCTTAATTCGATTTGGCACAATGCGCAGAGCCACTTCACAGGAAAGTGAATCAAGGGGCTTTCCATTTTGGCGCACACCCTTCCTACTTCTGCGCAATCTCCTTCGAAAGGCACGCAGAGCACAAGACCAACTGGGGGCATCAGCTAAAATATGAGAATAGCATGGGACCATGCAATAGAGGGAAGGTCAGGGGATGGTGAAGCTTTTGTATATCACCCAAGGCAGAGAGATGTGTACGATTTACGTGTCTCCATCAAGTACTTGGGCTCGATTCGGTCTGCACCAGCCGTACCTCGCGCTCCATCGCTTCCGCCAGCTCAGTCGCAGCACCTTCGGTACCTACGCGTAGACGGTACTGCACCGTCTGCGTATCCTTTCCAGGCGACGTAATATGACCCGTGAAAGCGACTGTCTTGGCCGTGCGCTTTGGCTGCAATCCTGGGTATATGCGGAAGTTCTACACCACGCAGAGGGGAAAAAAAATGAGGTCCTAGTGTGGATGGATGTGAGAGGTTGGCAACGCACGATGACGATCTTTCCAGTGGTGCTAGAACGCAGGATGACTCGCCGCGCGTTGGTCTTCTTGTGCTTCTTGAGACGGAGCATGCCTATACCAACATGCGAAATGAGAAAAGAAAAGAAAAAGAAATAGTAAGCCCCATATAGAAATGATAAAATATAAAGCAAGGAAAGAGAAAGTACACACCGATGCCCATCTCGGACCACGTAGGCTCACCCTCGCGGTCCGTCGTGAACTTGTACACCTTTGCCTTGACCGTGTACGTCGTCTCCTCGTCCTCCTCCCCCTCGCTCTCCCCAGCGTGAAGTCCAGGCGACTGCGTCCGCGCAGGCCCATCCTCTTCCACCGAGCCCTCCGTCGCGGGAGTATCGCCGCGCGTTGCGGCCGACGAGGGCACAGCAGAGGCTGCAGCAGGTGTGAGCGTGGGCGTGGGCGTGCTCCCAGCCGTCGACGCAGGTGTAGAACCCGCTGTACCTCCCATTGCCGCTGTTGGTGCTGCTGCTGCTGCCGCCGCCGCCGCCGCTCCAGGAGCGACTGTCACAGGTGCAGATGCAGATGTGGACGTTGACGTTGACGCAGAGCCAAAGACCGGGCCGGGAGCAGATGTCGTCGTCATTGTCGTCGTCGTTTGGGATGGCGAGCGCGACGGCGAGCCAAACGAAAAGCCTACGCTGCCCGCCTTGGGTGGGGGCGATGCATCGCCCCCACCCCCTGGGGCTACGCCGAACCCGAACGGCGCGGGCGTTGTCGACGCCGATGAGCCGAACGTGAATGGCGACGGTTTTGCGAATGGCCCGCCAAATACGCTGGTGGGCGGCAACGAAGGCGCCTTGTCCTTGTCCTTGTCCTTTTCCTCGGCCAATTTTGTCGCTGTCGCTGTACCACCAAATATGCCCCCTAAGCCCGAGGAGCCTGCGGTGTCCCCGAAAAGTTTCTTACCGGGCGCCAGGCTGAAACCAAACGGTGCAGGTGTTGGCACAGACGGGCCATGGTTGTCTTTGTCTTTGTCTTTTTCTTCCGGAGCCGCCTTATCCTTATCCGAGCCGAAGAGGCTAGATGCCTTCGGTGGGTTGCTAAAGAGCAATGTGCCGGTCCCGGGCAAGCTGGTGCCGCCACCGCCGAAGGGAAAGGCGCTCGAAGTGGGGCCAGCGGCCGCGAATGCGCCAAGTGGGAACGCGGGCTTCAGCGAAGGAGTAGCCTCGGGTTCCTTTGGTGTAGCAGACGCAGCTGGTTTGAAAACGGAAGATGAGGATACCGCACCGGTGAAGCCGGAAAAGGGTGAGGATGAAGTTGCAGGCGCAGGTTTAGGATCTGAAGAAGCCGACGCTGCTGATGAAAAACTGAAAGGGGATGGTTCGGCCGTGGGCGCCGCAGAACTGGGGGTAGCCCCGAAACCTGCGAAACTCTGCGGAGGCACCGGCATTGTGGCGGGCGCGGAAGTAGCTGGCTTGGGGAATGAGAACGGGGCAGCAGGAATGGAAGGCTTGTTTGGTGGACTCGGAGCGCTCTGCGTCTTTGCGTGAGAGGATTTACCGTCATAATCCTGTTGCACCGAGATGCGATGATTCTTATACTGTTCCAGGATGTCCGCAATGTCGACGAAAGGATCAGACTCGATAGCTTTCGAAACGGCGGAGAGGAAAGACGAGTTGAGTCCGCGGAGGGAAGTGTAATACTTCAGCGCTACCTCATCTGTGTCGCCGGACGCATCCGACTTTGGCGCCTCGGATGATGACACCACTGGCTTTGCGCCTGCGGTGGAAGAGGGTCCAAGGAAGGATGCGAACGTTTTGGCGGCATTGGATGCAGATTCTGAGATGGTTGGAGCATCTGCTGGTTTCTGCGGTGGAACAGCAAGGGGAGAAGGAGCGAACGTGAAGGGGGTGGTCGCACCACCAGCTGCTCCGAATCCCGAGAAGCTACCGAATCTTTGTGCTGGCTGCTGGTGGGTCCGTGTCGATATAAGTGGGATGGAAGTGATTGGGAAGAGTTTGGGACATACAGTGGGCGCACTGGCAGGAGGTGCGGCGACGGCGGGGCTTCTTCGCTTGGGGAGACCCCGTATCCTACGAGAAGAGTGAGCAAGTTCAAGGGGCTCGGACGCGTATTAAAAAGCAATTAAATGAAAAGACGCACTCCCGTTTTGCCAACTCTGACTCGTTCGCGATATGGAAACCTGTTTGAACTTCCTGATGACATGACATGTAGGTTGAGGCAAGCTACCTAAGGGCTCGGAATGACTCTGCACACCTCGATCTGGTCATCAGCGTCATCGTCTTTGGACAGTTGCTTTTCCGCGCCGCGCTTCATTCAAGCTGTAAATTGATGCAGAGAGGACGAGGACGGATGTTGTGGACGCGTTGCAGCGCGCAAGCCGACGCGCCATCACAGCGTGTTGGTGTCGCTGATGTAATCCAACCATCGCTGCATTGCGTCCTGGGCTTGCACGATCGATTGCGGGCCACAGATGCAGGACACAGACGCAGCATATCATTCATCACCCCACGTCGGACATAGTTCCGAGATGCTAACGTGAACAGACATGTTACACCAACAGCCCGGATATGTTCCACGCCATGCCAGCCATCGGTACAGACTCCATGCGGAGATTCGGCTTATATTCAGGGCGAACAAATTTCTTGGAACGGACCTGATGATAGCGGCAGCCTTGCTCATCGCGAGGTTAATACCCCAGACCGACCCACAGCGGACTGCGAGCGACGGATGACGGATCCCAACAGCAACTTCGGGTCCGTCCGTCTGGTTGTTTGGCAGTGTTATGTTGCGAAGGACATGACGCTGTGCCGTCATAACTGACAGCAAGTGGCTGATTCACCTACTCAGTCAATGACAAAGGAGATAAGTCGCGCGCTCCACGATAGCGCCGTTGGGGACGTTGGAGTGCTATGAGTGACATTATCTACTGTGTTGACCGGCAAGCAAGACCGTGTGGTGTGTGTATGGAAAATATCGGAAGCGAAACGGAAGGGGCACTCAAATTGAATTGGTCGGGGCAACTGGCAGGGTCAGGTCAGGCCAGGGGCGTCTCTTTCTCTTCCTTCATTCATCCGGGCGCCTTCGGAGAGAATTGTGGAGCCGAAAGGAGGCAGCGGTGAGCTGAGCTGAGCTGGGTCCGCGGTGTTTTACAAGAGTAGCGTACTGCGAGTGTGTGAGCGAGCAAGATTATCGTCTCTTCTCTTCTCTCTCTCTCCTTTCCTTTCTTCAATCATGTCCTCATCCTCCCCTTCCCTCACCACAACTGCCTCTCGTTCTCCGTCCCCCATAACTCCTTCAACTCCTGACGATAACATCCCGGTTGCTCCCTTACCCACCAGCATTGATCTCTCCACGTGGTACAAGTCCCTACCCGCCGAGCCAACTTCCCCGTCTGCAGCATATTGGGATGAGAATTCACCCCGTTTCTTCAACACGGCCAAAGAAGATACCACAAACATCCTCTCATTGGATGATCTTATCCAAGATTATGCATATGAGGAGTAAGACTCCATCGCTTGAAAAAGGCTCCATGCACGTGGTCTCATTAACCACGTTTCCAGTTCTTCATCCCCAGTTCTATCTGCTGCCATTTCTGTGGCTCCTCCTGACTTTTCCCATACCTCGGCCTCGGCCTTACCTTCCATCTCACCAACTCTGCCTCTAGTGAACGGTAATCTCTCCCCCGCAGTCACTATGATCCCCCTCTGTTACCCATTTCCTCAAGCAAACCCGTTCCTCCTCCCGCTTCCCAACCTCGCAAAAAGAATCCTTTAGCTTCCCAGACCGTCGTATACCCCCCAAAGGAGTCCTGTTCAAAGTGCGTTGTTTTCAACATATCTGGCACTCCCTTCATCAAGTCATTCATACACTTTCACCCCTTGATAGTCTTGCTATAATGATCCCTAGCATACCCGAGGGCGGTACAAAGTCTCGCGTCGAGACGCAAGTTCGTGTCACCGTCGATCTTACCTATGCGAGTGCGACGGCGGGGGACCTCCCTTCCCAATATGATCGTGTTGGTTCATGGAAATGGTTGAGATTGCCCAAGGGTACATCAACAAAGAAGAGAACACGAAAGGAAGGGAAAATTGGTCTGTCTTCTTCCCTGCACCCATCAGCGTTCTACTCATGTCTCGCATAGACCCTTTGGCCGAGGACACTTTGCAGCTTGGCGTGGAGATAACATGCGCATCGCCCCCTCATTCTCGCGTCGTTTGTTGTTCCAGTTGCCAGGGTCGAGAAGTATGTCATTTCACTATCTTCGTTGTCCTTTCCCATTGAATCTTTATCTTTGCTAAAGGCAAAACGTGTCGCCCGAAAGTTGGCCCAGCGTGTGCGCCCCCAGCGGTATGATTCTGACTCACCCGAGGCTGCAAGTGCTACGGCCAATGGTGCGACTGAGCCGTTCAACATCGTTCAATTCAATTGCCCTGAAGTCCTCAGCTTCTCCTCTGGCACTGTTGTCTTTCCACTCCGTATCACTTGCTACTGTCGTCACCACCGCGAGCGAGTTGGTTTCCATGTTCACTTTACCATGTCCGATCACACTGGCAGAGTCGTCGGTACTGGGACTACCCATCCGATTATGATTACAGATGATCACAAAAGCACTGGGGCAAACGCAAAGCAACCTCCCCCCGCGGAAGTTGATTGGTCCCAGGTATCTGGCGACGCTGTCCCTGAGAAAGCAACTTCTTCTAAGCGTAAGCAGTCACACACCCGCGAGACAACTTCGGATCAAGGCAAAAAAAGGCTCAAAATTAACGGTATCAGTGCTTCTCGTAGCGACTCTAAGGGAATTTCCAGAAGAAGCAGTTCGGGTAGCCTGACCTCGCCCTCTGTCTTTACGTCCACACTTCCCACTAGGGCAACTACCCCTTCCCAACTTGCCAGCTCTGGACCTCCCAGTCAGTTTTGTGGCACGGCTCCTCCCTCGCCTCACACTTCCGACAGTTTTGTCATTCTAGATGCAGAAGTATCTCTACCTTCACCGAAATCTTCCATCGCTTCCCCTGGTGGTCCCGAGCCCGCCATCCTTGACATCCCTGAGGCACCACTATCAGTTCAACAATCCTCGCTTGATTTGATATCCTTAGTAGACGCTGAGCGTGATGTCTCCCCCCCCACCTTCTTGCCTACTGCACCCCCATCTCCCGTTGCCATGTCTGTGCCACAATACCAACTTATGCAGGACCCCCTCGCTTCAGCGCCGCTTCCATTCATGTTTTTCCCTGAGCCTCCGCCCATGACGCCGGTTCCTCAACCACGCATCCATCGGCTCATTCCGTCATCTGGTCCGATTATTGGGGGCATCGAGGTCACTGTACTTGGGTCGAACTTTCATCCTTCACTGCAACTAAATTGTATCTTTGGAGAAGTCATGGCAAGTTCTACGCAACGCTGGAGTGACAATACACTTGTTTGCATCCTACCACCGCGCCCGACATCTGGTGTCGTGGCCGTATGGTTTAGCGGGATGCAGAAGGACGAGGATGGCACCCCTCCGTGCTTATTTACCTACACGGACGAATCAGATCGGGCACTGTTAGTCTTCATATTCCTTGTCCTCCCCTCTTATTGATATCATTGCGTCAACAGGATGGAATTGGCGCTTCAGGTTGTAGGCCTCAAGATGACGGGCAAATTAGAAGACGCGAAGAGCGTTGCTATGCGAATAGTTGGGCCAGCAAATGAAGATACGCCAGGCGGGTCCAATGCACCCAACGCAATGCAGCTTGCTACTGACTCCATCTCACTGAGCCTTCGTTCGGCACTGCATCAAATGGGCCCTTGGAGCGGACTTGAGAAGATGGTTATTGACCTCCTGTCTCTACTCGATGTGCGAGTCGATACTCCCTCACGAGTATCGCTTGCAAGGGCAATGGAGCACAAAACAAGCGGTGGACAGACACTACTGCATTTCGCTGCGTTCCTTCGATACCCGGCGCTCGTGCACTTCTTGATCGAGCATGAGGTTGACAAGGACGCGCGGGATCACAATGGATATACAGCGTTGCATCTTGCCAGCTTGGTTGGGGCACAAAGTTGCGCTTCCGTCTTGCTTGACGCTGGAGCCGACGTGGAGATAGTCAACGTTGAAGGCAAGACGGCCCAAGAGCTGGCTCATTTCAACTTTGCCGACCTCCTACTGGAGGACACTGGGGCTGATGGGGAGTCCCGGTGGGGAGATGGCGAAGATTCTGGGGACGAAATGGTCCGTGATCTGGCCCCTTCACGACGCGCCTCGAGAGCATTGCGTCGCAGCGTCGATACAGCGCCTTCGTCCCCATCTGAGGATAGTGGCTACCACATACCGGAACTGAGGAAAGAGAAGAAGGAAAGCGGTGTTGAGGAGCAGCGAGCAGCGACGTTCATGCACAAGATCCAACGTACTTTGGCACGTGTGCAGCCGAAGGATGGTATCATTCCAAACATGCCGCAACTCGCTTTCCCGCAACTCTTCCAATTCCCAGGCATGCCTGGCGTCCCATGGGGTGCACTTCCCGCAGTGTTCCCAGTTTACGTACCTTGGACTGCATCTCTCCGGAACTCCAGCGTCTCGGATACCAGCACTGATTCGCATAACCCGGTACCGCCGAAAGGCAAGATGCGCTCCTTGCTAACGCCGCAGGAATGGCGTGCCTTTTTAGAGAAGTCCTGGCTCGTACAAGGGACCCAGGGCGATGGTGACTCACCCCCGGTGTACACACCCCGAGCGGAGAACGATGGTGAGCCGCCTTTGGCAGGCCCATCAATACCTGCACCAGAGCGGCCTATCGTGCGCCAAGTGGGATATGACACAGGCCCTACGCCAGACGATCGGGAGGTTAATGCATATGGGTACCGTCCAAGAAACGGGAGACAAATTCAAAATAAAGGTTTGTTTTTTTTTCTTGGAGGGGTCATTGAGTTCCCTTGTTGATGTTTTGTGTTGCAGAGGATCGCATGCTCCTGCTATTCTGGATCCCAATTTTAATCCGTGAGTTGAAGCTGTCCGCTTATATCGTGTTTAAGGGCTAAACCATGTTCCTCCTTTGATCTAGTTGCCCTCCTGTGGGCATTCGCACACGGTGTGCGTATTGCGATCCATTCGGTTCGGACGATGGGCCCGCTGAAAGCCCTTTTACGACTGTGAGGACACACAGTCGGATTGGACGGCGGAATGGTTTTTATTCTCGATGGTTTCTGACTGTGTCTGGCTGTACGTTTTCAGAGGTTTCTCGTACCTTTAGAGTTATGGTGGATTTGTTGGTCGAGTATACGGGACCCCCGTATCGCTACATTATCGTATTGTACATACATGAGTGACTTGTATTTAATTATCGAGTACAATTTATGCAGTCCGTGACTGACACACTCTGCTCTTTTCCTTTCCCAACGACCTTGATGTATGATGAGTGGTGGTAAAGACCGAGATCCAACACCAAGGCCTTTCTACATCGTCGCCGCTCACGGCGGTGCAGGATACCACCTACCCACGTCTGACTCTTTGCTCAAACGCAGCCTCCGCATAGCTATCTCTTCCGCACTCACCGTGTTCTCCCGTACCCCCACTCTCAGAGGCACCGCCAGTTCCGGCGGTGCCCCCACTGAATCGCTTGCGCTCGACGCCGTGACGTCGCTCATAGCCGCGCTCGAAGATGCCCCCGAATTCAACGCCGGCTACGGCTCGAACCTCACGTTCGACGGAAACGTAGAGTGCGACGCGTCGCTCATGTCAACAACAACTTCAGAGGAGGATGGGGAAGAGGATGACAACGATCACCACCCGTCGTCGCTATCGTCCCAGTTCTCGTTCGGGAGCGTGGGCGCCGTACGTGGAGTGCGCAATCCCGTATCACTTGCGCGTCGAGTCCTCGAGGGAAGAAGAAGACGACGACCGGAGCGGGAACGGGACCGAGTGGGGCTGGGGCTGGGGCGCGTACCGCCTTTGATGCTTGTCGGAGAGGGTGCCGTGCAGTTTGCGAGGGAGCAGAGCAGCATCGCCGGTGCCGGTGTGAGCATCGTCGATGATCCTGAGGAGATGGTCGCGCCGAGAGCGAGACGGGAGTGGTGCGTGTGGAAAGAGCGGTATCGTCGCTGGGAGGATGAATCGGACACGGATCCGGCTCTGCTGGGTCTGGGTCTGGACCTTGCGCTGGGGAGGGAGAGGGGGCGCGAGGGGGAGAATGAGGTGTCAGCGGACGTTGACAATGATAGTGGTGGTGGTACCGGGCCCTTGTACGCGCGGCAGGATACGGTCGGCGCTGTCGCGCTTGTGCGCGTGGGCGAGGCGGGTGATGGCGACGCCCAGCAACAGGTCGCTGCCGCTGGCGTTTCGAGGTATGTGTGGTATATTTCTCTTTTCGCTTTGAGCGGGATTGGTAGCTGCCTACCAACCATAACCGCTTCTTACATTCCTCTGCCGCTTGTGCACCGTTTGTTCAGCGGGGGCTTACTGCTCAAGCACTCTGGACGCGTAGGCGAGGTCTGTCATTTTCTTTCCTTAAAACTAAAAACCCCTGACTTGGTGATTTCTTCTCTTCTCTTTATTACCTAGGCGGCGGTGTTTGGTGCTGGCTGCTGGGCAGAACGATTGGCCGGTGGTCGCAGCGTCGCTTGTAGTGTCTCGGGACAGGGGGAGCTCATCGTACAATCTTCCCTGGCCAAGACACTGGCCGAGAGGATCGCCACGACCGCCGAAGGCGATACGCACGACGCCCTCCGATCCGTATTGGTCGATCACTTCTACAGTGCGTCGCTAATTCTTCAATGGCCGGCGTGAATGCGCTTTGTTGGTGACCCGATTCCTTCCCCGCTTCCTCCGGAGCTAGGCAAGTGGCATCGACAAGGAGAGTATCAGCCTGCAGTAGGCGTGCTTCTCCTCACCCGGGGCGTGGATGGGGACGAAGGTACTGGTCTGTAGCACCTCAGCTTGGCATCAGGGCTTCTCTTCTTCCTCAACACACCCCGCAGCTAGACTCTGGTGCGCGTTCACCACGCAAAGCATGGCCGTTGCGTACGCCTCGTCTCGACACCCTAAACTAAAGGTTAGACCTTCCGTTGTCATCACCGATATATAAGTTCTCTCAAAGCTATCAATCGGCGATCGCCAGACTACAGTCCTGCGGAATACAGCTCACGACTTTCGCAATGATGATGGAGGCCCGCCGCTATTCATCACCACCCTACCATGCTAGAAGACCGCGTGAACATCGGCTCCCGATCTTACGATCAAGCTGCCTCGGCACCGAGCGATTCTAGGGTGCAGAAATGCTTGAAAGGCTGGCTTTTCCCTGGTGGTTAGCCGTGATTAAGCGTGATTATCGATATGAGCATTCCCCCAATGAAGCCAATGTTCGCAGCGCCTGCGTGTAGAGGGTTCCGTCGCCCCTTGGCCGCCATTTGATAATCGGCAATACAGCGGCAGTGCGCTCTCACTTGACTGCCCTGAAGACGAGACTCAGAAAATAGTGTGGGTGAATGCGTTTTGGGGTGAGACACTTTTGACCGATCTCCTCGGCGGAAGGGATTCTACTGGCTTGGGACTCTTTCATTTCCCATCCCACGACATTGGCCAAGAAGGGACACTCGCCATGTGGCATGCCGTCGCTCTTTGATCGAAAATCCATTTCTGCATAACTGGGGTTGCGGAAACATACGTAAGGTTAGGGCACAACCTTCGTGCTGTCTGGGCCCCGCTCGTACGTCCGAGTGCGAGTGAGAACCCCGTTCAGTGTGATGTTGATCTGCGAGAACGTAATGCGCCCCTTTGCATGCCAGCGATTGGGGGTTCATGGTACCAAAGCGGGATGAGAGCAATAATCCATGGTGTCGGGGAGTGGGTGAATCCTAAAGACAATGTTGCAAGTTATTTTTGCATTAACACAGGGTCACTACATGGGGAGAACACAACAATATCCACGTCATGCTGTTTTAGTGCCATGGCCAAGCTCTTCCTTTCAAGACACCTCTCAAACGGACTTAGCAATATCGTTAGGTCTCCATCCACGGCGCGACCATAAGCGAAGGCGTACAATGCATCATGGTCTTGCAGTGCTGGTCCCTACGAGATGAATTTTTTTATGTTCCAATTCGGGCATTTGACAACCACTGTAGTTGCTCGGTCAGAGACCGGAGATGACATTTCTCGTAAGGCACGGTGACGGTTTTATGCTTCATCGTAGGCTCGCAGACATGGCCGAGTTCGGTCGTGCACTCGGCGGCCGCGGACTGCCGCTTGAGACACCACTAGCAGGAGGTATAGAGGGCCGAGAGGCGTTAAGGCGCTGAAGGGTTTTCATCGGGAATTTGGTCCTGAAATGAAAAAGGCATCAAGATTGCAAGGCGGCGAAGTAATGTCCGCAATATCGCACCTGCAGGTTGAGCACACGGGCACAGGGGTACAGAATACTAGACCATGCTTGTGTGACAAATGCCTGGGTTGAACGGAGATGAGAACTTACTGGATAGACAAACGGAGCAGACAAAACCAATATCGACAATGTTCTTATGACAGAAACATGCAGCTCTGAAGTCGACCTTGTCTTGCCGAGGAACCGCTATAACGTGCCGCAAGGAGGGAGGCGGAAGGAACGCCATCTGATGACAAGAGGGGTGCATAGGTATTGGTTTAGCGGCTATAGAGTTGGAGAACATACCATGAGATACTGCAAGAAAGCATCCCGTCGCTCGAGATATATGTAAGAACCTCCAGTTAAGTGCGCCGCCTGCTGAAGGAACACCGTTTCCTCCCCAAATACTTTGCAAACGTCGATGGTGACTTTCTGATTGCCATGGTGGGATGAGTGACCTGAGTGACCTTGTCAAGCCCGACAGTGCGTACCAATTTCTGAGCAGAGAATATCGAGTTCATGACGGGAATGTAAGATGCAGAAAGATCGGGCGAGACGGAAAGGATCAGGATTCGGGGATCAGCAGAGGCCATTGTCTCATCGGCCACGCTTCCGGGTGGTGGATGAGCCAGACGATTGATAACTAACCCGATGTAATTAAACGCGTCCAGCAAAAAGGTTGAAGATCTTACAGCATAGTGCCTTTGTCAAAGCCCCCACTAAGGCCACGGGCGCTGGGAAGCTTGTCAATAGGGCGAAGTGAGAGGAGGGTAGCCATGACCCACGTTCTTCCGTCAGCCCTTCTATAAGATCCAACTCCTTTTGTATGTTATTGGTGACCACCGAGTCGACGAGTTTGAAGGGTCGATAAGAGTTAGCGTCAGCAGGTGGGTCATCGCTGTTTGGTGAGCGAGCGTCTAAGGAGGAGTATAGCATCGAGCTGTGATTACGGAAAGATTAGCTGGCGGGGTCGCTGCTCTATGGTGGAGCAGAGGACACCTCTTCCCGGGGAGAGCAGCAAAGACTGCCAAGGTGTTTTCATGCTTGGCCGCGATATGTGAGTTGAGGAAGGTCAAGAGGTGTGAGAGAAAGGATCGAAAGGACAAGGGGTATGGGGTGGTCTGGGCCGATAAATGCCACTGAGAGGGTGACAAGTCGATGATGAGGGAGAGATGAGACGAGCCGTCCATGATGCCGATCGTTCGCACCCGGTCGTCGTCAAGGACGTACGGAACGAACCGAGCTCTGACACGTGTCGGTGCGACCCTGGCCTGGCCTGGCCCGTCGCTGTCGCCGTCAACATCCGACCTTCCACAGCATGATCCGTGTGTCGTCGGCGCTACGATCGCCCTGCCCTCCGTAATAATTCTCATTCAAGACGGGTGCGAATGAGAGTACATTGTGGAACTGATGGCCACTCCATCAAATGGTGGAGTTGGGGGCACGGGCACCCCAGCGAGCGATACTCTAGTTGACTGGCACCGACACACACACGGCATGCACCGGTGCCAGAAGCACTATCGAGTATTCATGTTGCGCCATCAAGATGGCTGTGTGGTGTGATGCCACGCCGTGGCGGAGGGCTGCACCTGCTTGTGGCAGCTGGGCTATGCCAGCCAATTCTGGCCAATTCTGGCTGAAAGAACGCGCTAACCGACCTGCCTCGCTCTGCTCTACGATTAAAGGGCACCGGCGACAGGCGTCACGAAGCGAGCCGGGACGCCGTCCATGGAAGGATAGATAAGAGCCCGGGGCGATGTCACAACATGCTGACCACACGCGCTGATGATGGCTCCGTCGGCGAGAACGACAACAAGCGCACGGTCCCGTGAACCTTGTGTTTCGACCGTAAAAAATGTACGATAAAAAAAGAGGGAAATTAATAAGAATAATAGGGGGCTCGCTGCTGTCTCGGAAGAGTGAGACGGATCGAATTGCGGGAATTCAGGGGGCAAATTCGTGCCCAAGACGTTTTTATCGGAGTTCGTCACGGGCGGTGACGAACAAACACTGGCCGGCGTTGCCCGTAGCGATGGCCACGCGTGTGAATCAACCCGGAGTGCCCTCTGCCGACACTGACGCCCGCGTCAACCGTCCTTCTCCCCCTTACTCCTTCATCCCCTCACCGTCTCTTACCCCCCTTCCCCCGTCCCCGACGTCCCCACCCCAACGGCACCGAATCATGTTTTTGGGCGACGATCTGGACACACCTGCGGACACTTCCTTGGCACCCTCCCCAGTACCCCAGAGCACACACTTCAATGGGGACGAATCCGATAACATGCAGGTCGACTCCGATGACGATGCCAGGGATGCAGACGCAGACGGCGATGCCGATATCGATGCTGATGGTGACTACGTTGAGGAGCCTGATCAAGTCCCAGTGAGCTATAATCCAAATGTGTCCCCGCCTCAATCTATTGGGAGACAGGTTCGTGGTTTCGTGGTAGTGGTCAAGTGCTGGAGTCTGAAATTCACTTATTTATATGTTCAGGTCATGCAAGATGACGACTATGTATGTTCATTTTGGCCTACGCTCTTTGCTCACCTCCTAAATACGTCTCGCAAAGGGTTATGAGGGTACTCCAGATGATGATGATGATGACGACGACGACGAAGATGCCTCTTACGGCGATGAGGAATATGGTGGCGGCGGTAGCAGTAGCGGCAAGAAGAAAGTACCTAAGAAAAAAAAGGCGCCCTCCAAGCCCAAGGGTAGGCTCATCCATACGTCCCCTCTGTCTCACCCTCAAGCCCGCATTTTAGTGACATCCAGGCCACCTTCTTCAGACTCGGACTCTGAGTATGGCGCTCGGTCCAAGAAGAAGAAGAAACCTCGTGTTTCAGGTGACGAGTTGCGGACCTCCAGCAGGGGCGTCAAAGTGCCCAATTATGCAGACGATGTTGAAGACTTTGAGCAATTCGACGAGCCCCATCCAGGCTACTACATCGATCCCAATGCCCAGGAGAAAGAGAACGACGAGATCGAAGCTGTCCTCGGACATGCAAGAGATGAGGGACACGAGGATGATCTCGAAGACCTCTGGTACGAAAATCTCGTAAGCACCGGTTCCCTTTCATTCTGGGTACATATGAAGTGGTTGCGTTTCCAGCGCTTCCACATCAAGTGGAAGGGGTTCTCCCATTTGCGGAACACCGACGAGACATATGAGTTCCTCAAGCGGTACAAGGGGCTCAAGCGCGTGGATAACTACATCAAGGGGTACAAGGCTTATCAGACACACCTCGCAGCTCCTGGCCTTACCTCAGAGGAGCGTGAAACACTTCTCTTGGACAAAGAACGCGAGAAGCAAGACCTCGAACTTTACAAGACGGTCGAACGTGTCGTTTCGCATCGCGATAGCATCGAGGGTGAAATTGAGTACTTCTGCAAGTGGAATGGCCTCAATTATGAACACTGTACATGGGAACCCCTGAAAGAGATTCGTGTTATTGCACGAGAGCAGCTTGAAGCATATCGCCAGCGGGAAGCGGAGGCCAAGTTCCCCTACAAAAGTGCATTTTACGCGCGCAACCAACGCCCACCCTTCGAGAAGATCACTGAAGACCCCGAATATATCATCAAAACGGGCGGCCAATTGAAGGATTTCCAGCTTACTGGGTTGAACTGGCTAGCGTACTTGTGGAGCAAGGGCGAGAATGGCATCTTGGCAGATGAAATGGGTCTCGGAAAGGTACGTTCTAGCCTTGGCGAGAGACATCGGATTCCCGTAGGCTGATGAACTCACCAAGACTGTACAAACTGTTGCATTCTTGTCCTACCTGTTCTACCAAATGCACCAGTATGGGCCTTTCCTGGTGATCGTTCCACTCTCAACCATCGCTGCGTGGCAGTCGCAATTTCAGACATGGGCACCAGATCTTAACGTGATCACGTATATCGGCACTGCGTCGGCGCGCGAGGTCATTCGTAAATTTGAGTTCGGGCCCTCAAACAAGAAGCTCAAATTGAATGTACTATTGACGACATACGAGTTGACCCTTCGCGACTCGAAGGAGCTGTGCGATGTCAAATGGCAAGTTCTGGCTGTGGACGAGGTGTGTACGATGTCGCTGCTCTTTTATAATGTAAGTTTTTGTTGAATTCCTACTCCAAGGCGCACCGCCTCAAGAATTCAGAGAGCCAACTGTATGAAGCGCTGCGGGCATTCTCGGCTGCTTCGAAGCTCCTGATCACGGGCACGCCACTTCAGAATAATGTGAAAGGTCAGTTTGCTTCCACTTTCGAGATAATTGTGATTGAGGATTTACGATCCATTGTAGAGCTCTTATCTCTGATGCACTTCCTCATGCCCGAGAAATGCAAGTTCTGCCCCCATTCCCCGACACGTTACTTTCTTGACTGCTAATAATGTTGAATTTAGTTGCCTTGACCAGCGAATTCGATCTCAATGACGCTGATCACGAATCCAAGATCAAGGAATTGCATGCTCAACTTGAGTCTTTAATGCTGAGAAGACTGAAGCGCGACGTGCTTAAATCCCTTCCGACAAAAAGCGAACGGATTTTGCGCGTGGAAATGAGTGCCATGCAAACGCACTACTACAAGAACATCTTGACCAAGAACTTCCAAGCTCTTCAGAAGAGTGCGAGTGGTAATAGCAACATCAGTCTCCTGAATATTGGTCAGCTACAAGCCGTACGCGTTTATCTTCTGCCCTAATTACTTGCATACAGCCATGGAACTCAAAAAGGCTGCCAATCACCCGTTTCTGTTCGACGGGGCCGAAGTGAAGACTGACTCCCCAGAGGAGACCCTGAAGGGCTTAGTCATGAACGGCGGAAAGATGGTCTTACTCGACAAGCTACTCGCCCGTTTACGTAGCGACGGTCATCGCGTGCTTATATTCAGTCAAATGGTCCGCATGCTCGACATTCTCAGCGATTACTTGTCTTTCCGAAATTACCTCCATCAGCGGCTGGATGGAATGGTGTCGTCGGACGCTCGGAAGAAGTCGATCGCCCACTTCAACGCCCCAGGTTCTCCGGACTTCGTCTTCCTACTTTCTACGCGTGCTGGTGGTCTCGGCATCAACCTCGAGACAGCCGACACCGTGATCATCTTCGACGTGAGCTCGAATTTCCTGTGATGTGATGTCATACTTGTGACGGAGTTGATGTTTTTCGCAGAGTGACTGGAATCCACAGAATGACCTACAAGCCATGGCACGTGCTCATCGAATAGGCCAAAAGTCACATGTCAGTGTGTACCGGTTTGTGAGTAAAGACACAGTGGAGGAGGATATTCTAGAGCGGGCTAAAAAGAAAATGGTCCTTGAATACGCAAGTGCGTGATCAAATGTGGCTGGAACAAGACCGTCGGAGCTAACGAGTCTTGCTCTCCTGGTACAGTCATCAACCAGATGGACACGTCCCAAGCCCATCTCAGCGGCAAGACTAGCAATGGCAAGGATGTGACAAAACCGGACAATCTCAGCAGGGAGGAGCTCACCGCTGTTCTCAAGTACGGCGCCCAGAAGCTGTATGCCATCTCTCCTCCCTTGATCCCTCTGTCCCTCTGCGTTGTGTTGATGGTCCGGGTTCCAGATTCGACAAAGATAATACACAGCAAGACAAGAAGTTGGATGAGATGGATCTCGACGATATCCTCAACCGTGCCGAGGACCACGAAACTATTTCAGGTGGAGATGGTGGCGCATCTCTCGGTGGTGAAGGCTTCCTCGCATCTGTCGCGCACGTCAGTGATGTCAAGACTGAGATGAGTTGGGAGGATATTATCCCTCTTGAAGAACGCCAGAGGGTCGAACGTGAAGAGGACCAACGGAAGGCCGAGGAGCTTGCTGCACTGGACACCAAGGACAGGAAGCGGTCACACGCACCAGTTTCTTACGAAGGCATGGACGTGGATCAACCTGTGTCGGCTTCTACCAGCAAGAAGCCGAAGGGGCCAGCTCCAACCCGAAAGAGTGCGAGTCAGAAAGCGATGGAGCTCAAAGAACGTGACGTCCGTGTTCTCATACGCAGCATGCAGAAATGGGGCGACATCCGTCAACGTTACGATATCATTGTGTGTTTTGCCAATCTGTCGCCATGCGTACCGCTAATTACCTCTTGCAGGTCTCGGACGCCAAGCTCCAGGATAAAAACAAGGGGATGATCATCGATGTCGCTGATGACATTGTAGAGCTCTGTGCCGGCGCTGTCGACGAGAACAACACGCAAAAACAAACCCGCATGGCCGCTGGAGAGACCTTGACCACTGCCCAGAAGAGCAAGGCAGTGCTGGTGACGTACAGAAACGTGGGGAATATCAATGCTGAGACCGTCCTCTCCCGAACACGGGACTTGCACATCCTCTACAACATCCTCAGTCCTCTTACCACGGAGGAGCTGTACACATGGTCTATCCCCGTGGATAACATTCGTCCCACGCTCAATTGGTCCGGGCGATGGGGTCAGCAAGAGGATTCCATGTTACTCGTTGGTGCATTCCGCTATGGTTTCGGCAACTGGGAAGTCATTGCCAAGGATCCAAAACTTGGCCTGATGGACAAATTCTTCCTAGAGGAGGGTAAAAAGGGCGAGGATGCATCGAGCAAACCCATTCCAAATGCAATCCATCTCGTGCGACGTGGCGACTATCTTTTGGGCCTTCTACGGGACCACGAAGAGAAGCTCCGTTTATATGAAAGCTCTCTCCGGACGAAGGGACAGCTGAGGGCTTCTGTATCACCGCCGCCCGTTGCCTCGTCCTCGCACAGTGGAAGCAACAAGCGGCGAGCTGAGAGTGAGGCAGTTGCCTCGGTTGAGGACACCAGCGCACGGAAGCGGAAACGCAGGCCAACGCCGACCTTCACTGACTCGGAGTCCTCAGATGAATGGTACGTTATTTCAACCAACTCGCTGGAATTCGAAGTAACATGATCTGGGTTAGTCCGTCGATGGATGAAGCAGCCACAAAGGAAGAGCTTCGTCCGGTCAAGAAGCAGCTAGTGAGCCCCTTCCCTCTTCGACTGCTACCTCGTATGATTAACTCCGCTCGCAGAAACAACTGAAGTTGTCTGGGGGTGACATGCCTCGCGATGACAAGGTTGCAATCCTGAAGGAATCCCTGGCTGCCATTGGCCGCCGAATAGAGATCGTACTTGACACCAAGCAAGCAGCAGGGGAAGACCGGGACAGATGGCGAAGACACCTCTGGACGTGCGTAGTCGAGCCTTGTCGTATGTCAGCTCCACATATTGACATTGTATCGTCGCAGATTTGTTACGTTATTTTGGCCTAAAAAGGTGAAGGCTGCCAAGTTAGAAGAAATCCATGCAAAGATGGTTATCAAGGAGGCTGGAGACGCAAACATACCGAAGAAGCCGCGGTTGAGTTCCAACGGCAAGCCAACCGGCAACGGTGCGACACCGTCGTCCACGGTCAGGACAAATGGCAAGTCATATCGGTGACCATGGCTGCGTGATATTGTCTCCTCTCCACTGTCGTCCATATCTGCTCTGCTTGTCTTGTGTGTTTTTATTTCCCGTCACCTCAGCGCTTTCCCCGTTTTCCTTACTAAAGTACTCGATAATGTTCTGAATTGTTTGTCCAGTTGTATGTGCGACCATAAGCCTGCGATAGCAACTTCTTTGCAGTACTATTGTCTCCCCTCGGCTATAATCCCACTACCGTGTTCAAGTCGGGAAGAGTTTACTACCCTACTGTAAGATCATTACAGTGCTGCAGCATGTTTACTTATGGCATAACAGTACCGAGCTAGCTGCCTCGCGTTAATGTTGTAGGCATTCCTCCTTTATTTCATCCACCATTGTAGCAAACCTTGCTTCGGCGGTATCTTCGAGGATGCCATAGTACCCGCGCTCGAAGGGGGCAAGGGAACCCCGCCATTCTGCCTCTTGAGCCAGAAATTGGTCTTATCGTTGCGCATGCATCCGAGGTAGATAGAGCGACTTTGGGCTTAGTCTCGACGTCCAAATTGCCTGTTTGTTTGAAACTGGCCAAATTACGATATATTGTGCTAATGGCCCCTATAAGTTAAATCATAACGTCTTACATGACTCGGTCACTCAAAGCACTGTACGAAACAGGGCTCAGCCATACGTCATCGCGTCATCTGTGGAGATGTAAGATAAAGTGGCAACGCATAAGGAAGCATAACACCAAGTGAACGAAGTCCTCGAGTTGTCGCAGACTGCACTCCCTGCACGGGTAAGAAAAGGGCACTGGATCTGTGGTCTCTGGAATTGTCACGCAAGACCTGCATCGCCATAGAATACTTTGACCCCGTTCGAGAAAAAAAAAAGTACGGGTATAAGTGCCTCTGCCGGACGATAGACCACGTCGACCACGTCTGGCCTGTCAACGTGCTCGCTTTCCACCCTACCAACACGTTCACAAGCGGCGGCTTAGATGCCTCCGGGCTCCGCCAACAAACACGCTTCAACGGTCCCCTTGAAGTGCTGGTGTTCTCGGCAGACCGCGCGAGCTACATGTGGGACGCAGGCGAAGAGGGTGCGCGTATAGTTGAGTTGGTCCTCGTTCTTCTTCGTGAGCGATTAGGGGAGATCAGGGTGCGTACGTCTACTTGGCTGGCTGGCTGGTGTCTGTGCCAGGTCTCACATGGTTTCTTGTAGCTGAAGGGAAGGGGTGCTAGCTGAGCACGAGAGCGACGTGTCGTGACAGCAGAGATTGTGTGCACTGTACACTGTTTGAGGAGTCCAATGACAAAATTCATGGTGTGAATAACAGCCCAGATCGCTAGCTGGAAAAAGGTGTGCCAATCATAAAATATATCCCAGTGCTTGGCGGCAGGTACTTTTAAGAGCGGGTTCAAGCTGGGTGGGGTGCATCCCCTGGTACCGGCTAAGCGTCTTCCGGTGACAAGATCCGGTTGGACCCACAGAGAGGTGAAGAACATGGGCCTTTGGGTGAGGAACAGCGGTGGTCTCTCTCTACTAGCACTTCACCTTCTGTTTGGGTAGGACGAAAAGTCATGCGCACGGCCCCAGCGTGAGATAGCTGTGTAGGAAATGCGAGCCGTTTCCCATTTTTCCACTTTGATCCGTATGTGAGAGTGCGCCTGAGAATGGCCTTCTACGCATGATGGGGGTAGCTAGGAATCGAACTTCCTGGTCTGGAACACTCCGAAAAAGGAGTGGTCTCTTATAAGATGTGGTAGCTCTCAGCAGTTCATTCGCGAATCAGATGCACTGATTGCATGTACAAAATGAAGCGGGACAACATCTCTGGGCCAATTCGTTATCTAACAGGACGTTGTGCGTTGCAGCAGAGGGGGCCCACCGGAGCAGCCTGAGGAGGATCAAACGGAAAATGTGTGTCCTGCGCATTGCGGAGCCAGGAAGCAAACGCTTGCATGTCCTGGCGCCATCCCCACAGGACAGAAAAAGAGGACGGCACTTGACGCGGTTGTGTTGACGCTTGAAAGCGCTGGTCTAGTCATGGACTTATGTAAGCACGTGGCATGCGCATTGGCCGCTGTGAATTTAGCTTTACTCACACCTGACTGACACGGTATCATGGCATCCTCGAGCGGTAAGCAACTTGGCAAGTCTTTACATTCAACTTCCTGATATTTATGCTGTAGCTGTCGGTAAGCTTTCTCGGGAGGAATTCCGTCGTCAGAAGGACTTGGATGCAGCTCGAAAGGCCGGTACAGCACCAGCAGCACTCGACGAGGAGGGTAAACCCATCAACCCGCACATTCCACGTACGGACCAACTACATTTCGTAGCCCTGTGCATATTTTTAACGTTTGCTCGCAGAGTACATCTCGCAAGCACCATGGTACTTGGATACAGGCGCACCCTCCCTCAGTCACCAGCGTCGACCTACAGACGACCGCTCTGCAAACAAACTTGACCAATGGTACGACAGAGGCCTTCAATCCGTACATGCTGCAAAGAAGTATCGAAAGGGCGCGTGCGAGAACTGCGGTGCGATGACGCACAAGCGACAGGACTGCCTCGAGCGTCCGCGCAAGAAGGGCGCAAAGTACACCAACAGGAACATCGCGCCAGACGAGATCATACAAAACATCGAAGTCGGCTATGACGCGAAGCGCGATCGATGGAACGGGTACGACCCCGCGGGGCACAAGCAGATATACGATGAGTACGAGGCGGTCGAGGCTGAGAGGCAGCGTCTGCGCGAGGAGGAGATCGACAAGCAGACGACGACGGACATGGCTGCAGTGCGCAAGGTGGCCAAGGCGGGCAAGGCGGAGGGCAAGGAGGGCGATCCTGACTTTGGCTCGAGCGACGAGGAGGATGCGGACGAGGACAAATACGCAGACGCTGCAGATGCGGTCGGGCAGAAGATGGACACCAAGACACGGATCACGGTGCGAAATCTGCGCATCCGGGAGGACACCGCCAAGTACCTCATCAATTTGGACCCATCGAGTGCTTACTATGACCCCAAAACACGCTCCATGCGTGACAATCCATTGCAAAATGTCCCCCCCGAAGAGGTACGGATCGTTATTTCGGTGGACTAACTCAGAGATGCTTACACGCACAAAGGCGCAGTTTGTTGGGGACAATTTTCTGCGCTATTCTGGCGAAGCGCCAGAAGTGCAGGAGCTACAACTCTTCGCCTGGCAGTCTGCAGCTCGCGGGAATGACGTTCACTTGAATGCCAACCCAACCCAAGGGGAACTTCTTCACCAGGCGTATAAAGAGAAGAAGGAAGAACACCGGGAATCGTCGAAAGTCAGCGTGCTCGCAAAATATGGTGGTGAGGAGCACCTGGCGAAGCCTCCGAAGGAACTGCTGCAGGGTCAGACGGAGGAGTACGTCGAGTACTCTAGGGCTGGACAAGTCATTCATGGGAAGGAGCGAGCGAAGGCGAGGTCAAAATACCCAGAAGATGGTTCGTCCCGCGTCCATACTTTGATTGCTACGGGACCTGAGTCATTTTTTACAGTCTACATAAACAACCACACGTCTGTTTGGGGATCGTGGTATGATACAGCGTCAAGTACATGGGGCTATGCGTGTTGTCACTCGACCGTGCATATCTCGTACTGCACTGGCGAGGCAGGAAAGCAGGCTGCCGCAGCGTCGAGTGCACAAAATCTACTCGTGGAAGGTGGATCACGACCAGAGGATTCGACAACATCTTCCCCTGGGAGTGGCTGGGACAAGGGCAAGCAACGGAGGACGGACATCGACATTGAGGGGGAACAGAACAAACTAGCAGAGGAGCGTAAACGCAAAGCGAGGGTAAACGAGGGTGATGACCGGTTCAGCAAAAAGTCGAAGAGCGATGAAGCTGTTGAGAGTAAGAGGTTTGATGTGACGGAGGATGAACTTGGTACGAGAGTCTTGTTCGCGTTGATGCAGTGCTGTGATACTGAACCAATGATGCAGAGAAATACCGACGGGAGAGGAGTCGACATGACGATCCGATGGCGGACTATGTGGACACGGCATGATTTGATTATGTAATATCGATAATTGACCTCGATCACGTGATGAAAATGAACACTATTGATGTCGCTTCAAGCTAGTCGCTCTCGAGCGAGCTGTGCACTTTGACCTTGTACATGCCGCAGTTAACAACCGCATCCTCGCTCTTACTTGGCCTGGGTGCCCGTATACTCTACAACAAGTTCCTCTCTTTCCGTGTATATGGTATCGAACATCATGTTCTCAGCGGTCTCTGGCAGGGTGTAGCCCTATATTATGTTCTCATGGAGTTTCCCTTTCTCACCCTTCCGGTTGGATTCGGCATCGGCGCTCGTCTCCTTGTCAACTTCGTTATCACATATGATGCCGTCGGTTGTGCATGTACTCTTCTCTGTGTAGCCGTCGGCGTACTCTTCACAGACATTCTCTCTCAACTCTTGGAGGATGGCGACCCGGAGGACGCATACTACGAAGGTTCCGAAGTCTCTGACTATCCGCGCAGACGACGCCTGGTGCAGCTGCGCGGCTCGTACAACAGTGACGGTCGCACTCACGACCACAACCGGCGCCGGCGCGCGTTCTTCGAGGCCGACCCGTCCGTGACGACCGCGGTGACGAACACGACCGGCACGTGGGACTCGCTCTCGGACTGGATCGATCCGAATCACACCATGACCCCGCTCGAGCGCGAGGTCGCCGCGCTGCGCAAGAAGGCAAGCATGGCCGACAGCGAGCGCCGCAGGTTCAAGGAGGAGAAGCAGTGGGCGCAGGTGCAGGGTAACAAGGCGCGCGCGGCGCAAATGGGTTGGCAGGTCAAGCGGTACTCGGCGCTCATGCAGAGCTTCCACCGTGAGGCCGACTTGCGGCTTCTCGAAGGTTCGTCGTTCCGTTCTAATATCTCATTTCCCCCCCAAAAAATTGAAAGAATATGGCGCCCCCTCTCCCGCTTTCCCCCCGCTCCTTCCCTTTCCCTTCTCATTCTCTTCTCTTCTCTTCAGCGAACAACGAGCGGCATCGTCAGGAGGTCGCATCATTGCAGGCGTCGGCCTCGCAGGTGGCGGGACCGTCGTCGTCCTCCGCGCCGCTGCGCTCGTCCTTGGCGCAGCCCGTCGCAATCACCGTCGGCGGACCAGATCGACGATCGCCGCCGAGCCCGCCGCCGCGTCCGATACCGCCCCCGAAGACGAAGGGGTACGAGAACGAACGCGGCGGTCCGCCATTGCGCAGGGAAAGCAGCCTGAGCGGCGCCCGCGGCGGATCTCGGCAACCACTGACAAGGACGGAAGCGCGATGAAGGCGGGCTCTGTGTACACCGGCACGCATCATCGTCGCCGAGCAGCGTCCGTGCTTAGTCGACCGAGCGTTCGTATTGAGGTTCACGAGTGAGCACTCTTTTGATTCTTTGCTTGTCTACCCAACTGATCGCTGGCTGTCAGGACGCCCTCGCGGCGGTCCAAGAGGGCATAGCGTAGCACGGGATCTATGCCCCGTGATCACTCTGGGATCTTGTCACTCCCGCTCCACTCGCAGGCGTCATCGGCACATGGTGATGCCGCTTTACGATGCTAACACTCGAGGTGTATTTTTGTTTTTCCCACTAATGCCGGTTGTGGGCAACCGGTCAGTGTACAGTAGGAGTGCGACGGGGTTGCAGGAGGTATATGGCGCTTTATCTAGATCGAGTACACGATGCAGAGCCCGAGGTTTGGAGGTTTTGGGTTTATATATTAGCAGACTGCGTTCACGAGTAGACGACAACACTCTCATGGGTCTAACGCAGCGTGCTACTGGTGGGCACGTAGAATCGAGTACTTACCGCAGGATGCCTCTCGAATAAAATAAATGCGTCATCGAGTTCGATCCATTTCTGTGGGGTTCTTTTGGCAAACGTCTGGACAATATCGTAGATAGATACTGCGATGGGGTAGTGATGGGGTACCCAGTCTCATCGTTCTCCCCCCATTCACACCGTGTCTGCAACATGAGCCTATTCCTACCCCATGGTGGCACCGTGGCAGTCCAGACGGCGGCGGTTGGCTGGTGAGGCCACATCGCCGGGACTTACTTGTGTAGTTCGGGTATATTTCCGCCTTGATATCAAACTCAAACTTAAACACGAGCACTAGTACTACTAGTAACTGGCGATGAGGGCCAGGGAGAGGGCCAGGCAATGGCCAGGCGGCCCAGGGAGGACGGCGCAACGCGTCCGGTCACACGCTGTCACACCGCGTTTGGAACGCGTTCGTGACCCTTCTTCATTCGCACCACACCATCCCAGAAAATGACAACTCACATCGGCGTCCTCCCAGTTGGTCAGTCTTGACTGTTCTTTTTGCGTGAGACCAGGGGAACGATGTTAACCCTGCGCGCGCCAACTCTCAGATCTTCTAGATGCTATCACGCAAAGGGTAAACGAAGATGTACCTGGACTTGAAGGTCCCGATGGCGGTCTCGTGTCGTCCACGTCCTTTCTGCGATTGCCGCATCCCAGAACCGGTCCCCTTTTCTTCGTTTGAGAACACGAATCGTATTCACTCAACAAAAACTTAATGTAGCGCTCCCATCTCTGTTTCTGCCCTATCGTCGCGCGCAACGCGACAGCCCCAGCACCTCTGGGGATGAATGGGGAATCCTGGAGGTGCAGAGCGTGTCGCCACCAAATCAAAGGTCTTGGTTCTTTACGGAGGGTGAAGTCATTTCAGGTAAACCTTGTTGATCTCCCGGCCGTGAGATTGACACGAACTGTATAGGCGGACAGACGGGAAGCTGCTTGTGATGACCCCGATCGACCCTAGCTTCCTTCTCATACCCATACTCCAGGCAATCAAGCCCGTAGGCAAAGAGATTGAGCACCCGCCCCACGCTTACGATTTTCCCTAGAATGATGGCTCCGCTGGGGTCTTTCAGCCCTTGGATGATATATTCGACGAAGCAGTGCCGAAGATCGTCCAGGCTGTCAATGGGCGAGCTTCGGACGATGAATTTCCCCCTATCTCTCAGGAAGACTTGCTGTTCCTAACGGGCTGTGACTGTGTTGTCAAGGCTTTGAAAAGGATATGTGACGTTCAAAGTGCGTGGCTTGTGGTTCTCTCCTCGGACGACTGTCCTGACTTGATCGATGCACAGACATCACCCCGGAGCTCACCGTATACCGTTACTCTGAAGACAAGATGACTGAGTACCTCCAGGCGAAAGTCTTCCGGCTGTCGAAACACTCAGCAGCGGAGAAGTCGCGCACCATCATCCGCAGCCTGGCTAAAGACGGGTTGATGGATGACGGAAAGGAGAACCTTCTCGAGCGTAGGTTTCTAGCTGAATGACAACAGGATGTTGGCATCTCGTGCTGACTGGTTGCTGTCTTGCAGTTGGACGCATCAAGGCGGCTTGCAATCTCGTCTCGCAGTATGTTACACATGACTTGTACTCCGCGCTGGTCGCGAAATACGAGTACGTATGAACAAGGTGTTACTCCTGTTCGCTTCACTTACCGACATCATGGTGGTTCGGCTGCAGCTTCACCCTGCTTGACGCACACGTCAAAGCGCTGAAGGACGAGGAGATTGCAATCGCACTTGCAGGCGCACCAGCGACGAAGCACCGAGTCACTGATGTGGTGGAGGGTGATGGCAAGAAGCGCAAGGCAAAATCAAAGACGTCGCAGGGTGTGGAGAAGCTGAAGAAAGCCAATATATCCGGGATGGCAAAGATATCCACATTTTTCCAGAAGAAATAAGCTAGAGCATTGGGCCAACCTCTCTTCCTCATCTGGATGTGTGGAGGAGCGACTGAGGTAGTTACTGTACTGCCATGGTCTCTGATGTAAGCAGGTAGAGATATGATCACGTGTTACACGGACTTTGTGGCACAACCCGTGACTTGCACGTGTGCGTGACCTGGCTTTCGGGCCGACAGTCCAAGAGAGCGAGTACAACGCGCCTCGGCTTTTGACAGCGAGCACAACTCACCTCTTTGACTCTTTTGCTTCACCATATGCTGCGTTCGCAAGCCCGGGCATCGTTCCGCATCTTGGAGCAACGAGGTTCTCTTACTCTGTCTCCTCGAGTCCAGGCCGCCTCTATCTCATCAGCGAGGCTAATCTCATCTCCGCGACGTCAGAACCCAACTCCTTCCCCACTCCCGTCCTCCATCACCGCCTTCCCCGCCCGCGCCATGTCCACTCACTACGGAGAGTCTTCCGTCCGTCCAGAGCCCGACAAGGTCATTCAAGACATCGCAGACTACGTGCACAACTACAAAGTCGACTCGGACCTTGCATGGGAGACCGCGCGTCTGTGCTTGATAGACACTATCGGCTGCGGCCTCGAAGGCCTGCGTTTCCCCGAGTGTCGGAACCTACTCGGCCCCGTCGTCGAGGGCACCATCGTCCCCAACGGTGAGCACTCTACTCCCTGCTACTTGTCGCGCCGACCCACTCATCCCTCCGCTTCAGGAACTAAAGTCCCAGGAACCAATTACCAGCTCGACCCAATCCGCGGGGCGTTCAACATCGGCACTATCATCCGCTGGCTCGATTTCAACGACTGTTTCCTCGCTGCAGAATGTATGTGCGTGCGTTGCCACGTGTCGACCTCACCCCACTGATCGTCCCGTTTGATTCGTTTTCCAAGGGGGCCACCCGTCTGACAATCTCGGAGCCATCCTCGCCGTCGCGGACCACCTGGCGCGTCAGGGCGAGCGCGTCACTGTCAAGGACGTCCTCGAGGGCATGATCAAAGCGCACGAGATCCAGGGCTGCCTCGCGCTTCTCAACTCGTTTAACCGCGTCGGCCTCGACCACGTCGTCCTCGTCAAGGTCGCCTCAACCGCTGTCGTGTCTAAGCTCCTGTACGTGTGTTTGTGGTCCTCTCGCCAACGCCACCGTCCTCCTTCCCTCCCCTCCAACCTCCGCGTCCGCATCCGCCATTGCTGACTGACCCCCTTTCTTTCCTCCAGCGGCCTGTCGCGCGATCAAACCATCGACGCCATCTCGCAGGCGTGGGTGGACGGCCAGTCGCTCCGTACATACCGCCACGCGCCCAACACAGGCTCGCGCAAGTCCTGGGCTGCAGGCGACGCGTGCTCGCGCGCCGTGAACCTGGCCTACCTCGTCAAGCGCGGCGAGCCGGGCCTGCCCTCGGTGCTGTCCGCCAAGACCTGGGGCTTCTACGACGTGCTCTTCAAGGGCGCGCCCTTTGCGTTCCAGCGCCCCTACGGCTCGTACGTGATGGAGAACGTCCTCTTCAAGATCTCGTACCCCGCCGAGTTCCACGCGCAGACGGCCGTCGAGGCCGCGCACATCGTGCACGAGAGGATCAAGGCTCTCGGCAAGTCCTCCGATGACATCAAGAGCGTGCGGATCCGCACGCAAGAGGCCGCCGTCCGTATCATCGACAAGCAGGGCCCCCTCGCCAACTTTGCCGACCGCGAGTGAGTTTTCTTTTTTTTTTTGCGATGAGCAAGAGCAACGATGAACACGAAATTCCTTGCCCTTGTCGTACGATAATAGTCACGCAATCAACTACATGGTCGCATACCCGCTCATCTACGGATACCTCAACTCGGAGAGCTAGTCCGTCGTTTCCCCACCTCTACTCATCTTGCAAAACCTTTTCCATTCACACAAAATTATTTTTTTTGGTTGACGAACCTGCAGCACGGACAAGTCTGCCGCTGACCCACGCATCGACGCACTCCGTGCCAAGATTCATTGCGTCGAGGACAAGCGCTTCAGTGACGAGTACCACCATCCAGAAAAACGCTCGATCGGAAATGCGCTGCTTGTCGAACTGAACGATGGTACCACACTTGACGAGGTCGAGGTTGAGTACCCAGTTGGACACAAGCGCCGTCGCGAGGAAGGCACTCCGCTCTTGCTTGCCAAGTTCCGTCGACACATCGGGCACCACTTTGACGAGCCACATCAGAAAAAGTGAGCGCTCCCCCTTACTGGGCCATTTTCTCTAGATTTTACATTTCATATCTAGGATCCTTGACACCGTCTCGGATGCGAAATCACTCTGGCGACTTCCCGCTGACAAGTTCACTGATCTCTTCGTCCAACCTTGAGGTGGTTGCGAGACGACTGGTGTTCTTAAATATTGTAGAATAGGAGTGAAACATCTCAACGCTGACAAACTGGGCCACCAGTGTCACGTCATTCACAAAGACATGAAAATACATTGCATGCATCCTTCCTAACGTCCTAAGATACAGTGCTTTGAAAGCCCATGAATTGGTATTATGTGGTGAAAACAATGAGAACAAGGGTTGCATGAGCCAGGTAAGAAGTGCCAAAGAAGCCATGATCAGAAAGCGCAGGCGAAGCTGAGAGCAGACAGAGAACAAGATTTGGGAGAGCAGGAAGAAAAAGAGACCTGCAGACGGTCGGCTTGGATAAGACAGCTCGATTAAAGTCCTCAATTACCATGGAACTTTGGAGGCCGCCCACGAGTCTTCTTCAGATTGCCAGCTCTTCTGGGTGCAACGGTACTCTCTTTTTCGGATGCACCGCCTTCATATCGTACTCTGTAGCGTCCCTGAGCATCAAGAGCATCCATACCGATAGTTGAACTTTTGCTATGAATGACGGAGCCACGAATTTTACCCTGTGAGCCACGAGAAGCTGATTCTAAATAAGACCCAGAGTAGTTGGTTGACGACCCGAGCATTTCAGTGTATTGATATCCGTGCTGAGCAATGGGATAGAGGTAGGGTCTGTCTGCGCCATGTCTCGTCACTTGAGGCGGTGATGGTGAACGTCCATGGATGGTCGGGCTGGAATCCTCTTCTGGCACGGACGATAAACGGCGTTGCATGAGCCGTGCTAGTGGGATAGACCTCGGAATCTGGGGCTGAGGATGTCCCCGTGTATATCGGAATTCCTCCGGGGAGATGGGAGACAATAATGTGTCGTGGTGCGGCGCAGCGTACTGGCGAGCATCATGGCCAATATACCCATGCTCAGTCTGGGGAGCACGTGCAATGGGCAATAAAAGCTCAGAAGACAGGGGAGGGAGATGCTGCATATCCTGTGTGGCATAAAGATTCGTCAAAGCCTGTGATGAAACCGGGTCTGGCTCATAATTAGGATACTCCAACCGGGATGCTGAGTTAATATGCGGGGCGGGGGCCAAGGGAGAGACATCAAGATCATGCACGAAATTACGACCCAAGCGCTCTCGCACTAATTGGCGTAGATGATCCGGTGCCTCTGAGCCCCGTAACTGCTCTTGGGCAATGTGGTGTCTAAAAGAGGCGGGAGATACGGAATGGTGGTTGTAAGGAGAAAACTCAGATGACCAAAGGGGAGACGATGAATTAGGAGGTGTAGGTAGCAGATTTTGTTGCTGCATTTTCAAAAGCTGGTGTTGTTGATACTGATGAGCTAGCTCCATGGCAGTCATCCGACGCGACGATGTTTGATGAATTTCCGGAGAGCGAGGCTCGATGAGAATTTGAGGGAGAGCGGAACCAACCGCCGGGCGAGACGTAACCCTCATGGCAGGGAGACTAGACGAGGCCAGAGAATTTCGAGATCCATGAGCCCTGGACAGAATGTTGCGATCTAAATTGCTGCAAGTATGACGTTCAATGTCGGATTCTCGCAATTGGAGGTTGTGTTCCATCGTTCTTGTCAGATCTCTGATCACATGGTAGTTATGATCTTGATTCGCCGCTCTAGTAGTTCTTTTGTCAACGAGATTCTCTAGAAAGATGGTCTCGTACGGATTGCGCGAATTGATGACATCAGTTCGGCCCCCAGATGCGACCGGTTTCAGAGTGCCGTAGCTAATATCGTTTGGCCCTGCTCTTCTTGGAGAAAGCGCAGTAACACCAGAAGTGTGTGTTCTCATAGAAGCCGCTGAGTTCTCATTCAAAGGCTTATAGTGCCGAGGAGAATGGTGAACGTCGTACGATGGCTGAGCAATGATATCTTGCTTCTTAAGGTGGGTGTCTGAACCAAAATCGCCAAGATGATGCTCCTCGGAGTCCAGGCCCCATATCACCCGGGGCAAATTATCTGGCTCTTCAATTATCGTACCTTCGGCACCGCTAGAGAGGCTTTCATGAATTAGCCCTAAAACAGCTGTAGTGACGACTCACGAAGGGCATCGCGCATAAGGCAAAGATAGTGGACCATGGAGCGCAGGAATGGGTCGAGGGGGCGACTTCGCCCAAGTGATCCACCCTGACAGAATACAGTTATTTATCTTCCATAGGTCGTAGAGCAACACGCCTACCCTCATCACTGGGTGCCATCTTGTTAGATACAGGAGACGCAGACTTCGTCATATTTTGATTGCTCAAAAACGCTTCAGACAGTCCGCAATTATTTTCAATGATGAGTACCGAATCTAGAGAGGATGGAGGAGAGGGTGCATGAGGGATGATACCCTGTTTATTGTAGGAAAATATACCAGATGTAGTATCGGTCCCAGAGAGGAAAGAGCCTCCGCTCAGCATTGAGCCGTCAAACGCTTCTGTGGACAAACTACTGTCAACTAATTGGCCACCGGCAACTCTCTGTTCTGGCATCGAAACCACCCGTTTGGGTGGATGTGGTTCGACTTTCCCCGCAGCAGGAAGAGTGTCTTCTGGGAGAGAAAAAACCCTGATGGTTGAGTGCCTGTTGGTAGATGGCCTCAGCTGAGGCAACCTGCGGGGCCTTACGGCATGGGACACGTCCTTCGAAATTGGAGAGCTGTGCACTGGAGAGTGGCTATATGCGGGAAAAACTTGTGAGGTAGGAGCCAAAGGAGAGAGGAGCTGGGAGTCGCCAGTTGCAAACAAATGCTCTTCCGGAGATGGGGCGAGCAATTCGGCGTCCAGAGACAAAGTGCGGGATTGTAGCAGAGAAGAGCCAACCTGCACGCCTCTATCAACGTAGGACTTCATTGCCTTGAAAGCTCTAGCTCATTGAACTCGGAGGGAAAAAGAGGAAAAAGAGGAAAAAAGGATGGCGTGGTCGGGAGCAAGGCCGCCAGCAGCAAAGCGTGCCAAACATGCGAACGCGTCCGGGTCATGTGCATTTCATAGACACCAACGTGACCTCACAACGCTCCTCCACGCCTCTTCCACGATGAGCTCGGTGACATGGTCGCCAGCGTCTCATGAATCACTTATTGGCCCGCCATCGGAGCTTATCCATATCGATAATTTTCTGCGTAGTGCTCGTGACAGTGCAGAACATGTAGTCGTAGCACCAGACCCTCTTCAACAAGTTGAACATGTAGAGCCCATGCCGCAGGATCCTGTTGTCTCCGAATGCAGGTGGGTCTCTCACACACAAACGACTGGACCACACGTTAATGCCGCCCAAGTGTAGATGATGTCCGTTCCAAGATCTCTGATATATTCAACGACCCACGTCTCTACGTCCACGCAAGACACGTCCATGATGTGTCTGTCCACTCTATCCATGACCTGGCTGAGCGAAATGCAACGGGGAAGCGCAAAAGAAAACGTGAGATTGTCTCAGAGCCGGAGGATACTCCCGCTCTCATCGCTTTGAAGGCTGGCCTGGCAGAAATCAAGTTGAAAAGTTGGCCGTACGCACATTCCTGATCCATTATGATGTGCACATGTAACGGGCATAGGTTACCGCAGGAGGCGGCAGTCTTCACCAGAGGTCCTAAGAATTCAGATATCAACTCACTAAGAGAGATTGTGAGCTTCCTGGACCTGCCCTTCCTGTACCCTGCCTGACAGCTGTTTAAAAGAAACATGCGAATGATGGGCCTTCCCCGGCCCCCGATTCTGCCGTTGTGACAGTCAGTGTGTACAATCGTCTTGCCTGGTCCTACAACTTTGTATATTGCAGCTCGCAGCATGCGGTGCTGTCTTCCAATACCTTGGGGGAACTCTACGACGTCATACCCTGTCCTTCGAATGAACTACCTGACGAATCCACGGTGGATGGAGCATTCGTAGGATACGAGTCTGGTCCCTCAAAACACCCTAGTGCATGCGTTGTGGTGGTCGAGGGTACAGCTTACGGGGATGGATTGACGGAAAATGATTATGCCAGGTACGTCTCCTGCTGTCCAATGCGAATTCTAGTCGATAGCAATCCTTCTAGCAAGCTTGTCGCTCACATTTCGAAGCCGCTTACTATTGGTCCGAAAATGCATGACATGCCCTTCTCATCACTCATGCTCCGTCTTAACCATCCCTATTGGCTCCTGCATCACGGCAATTGCGAGCATTTCCTCGTGGTCAATCAGATTCGGTACGTCTTCTCGCCCAACACCCACCGTCTTGTTGAATTTTTACGTTGTAGCTTATTGCATTCACACGATCCTCCCTCTGGGTACCCGCTTACCACCCGAATCACACCTCCACTACTTGGAAACTGTCGCGCATGTTCAAAAGTTCCGGCTGTTTACTCAATTGTTGGAGACCTGCGTCTCGGCGAGAGTCCGTGCACCCTATGCACGCCTTGTTGGAGGAACATGGGCATGCCGAAAGGCAAAGAGGCCGAAAATATCATGGTTATCCCGCTCCCCAAGTATGAGCTCGGATGTTAACATACATGACGATGCACGCGCTATGACTTTTTTTCTCCGACCGTAGCGACCCGGCCTAAATTAGTTGCCTGACACCCAGGGCTTACTCTTTGTGTGCTACCAGCCGTAGAGTAATTGTTCAAGGGATTTATACGTAGAGCCTCCTGGAGCGTGACGCGGACGCGGCGGCCTACTGGCAGGTCAAGGATGGGTTGACTCCAACTCCTTGGCATCAGGAGTTATCCGGGGGACATGTGGAATTTGCTCGTGTCCCTCGAGCGCGGTGCGGGCCAACCTTTTCTTATTCGCGATGCCGTCGTCATTCAGAAGTGGCTCTCTGCGCCTGTAGTGTACAGAAACGCATTAGCGACCCATTCACATTCTAACTCTATGATAGTCGGCTCATATCGTACGCGCATAACTCTACATTGGATGGGCGTTCTATGCTGGTTGAGTTTGAATAAACGCCCATGTCCCTCGATGGTCGTCACCAATGATTCATGATGACGATTGTGGCTTCTAGGCTCCGCCTTCGCTTCTCACAACTTAAAACTTAACACCATTTGAACATACAAGAACGAGAATCCGATGACATCCATCCGATGCAGCTCTCATCGTAATCCCATCGACAAATACTCTATCTCGACAACATCTTTTAGTGTCATGACGGTGAAAAGAGATTAGACACGCACATATATACTGTGGGATATTATTTATAGCGACTACAGCGCGAGTATTAACTCAAATCCTAGTGGGAGAAGAGAAAAAAATGTTCACCTGTCATCCACTATACCTCTCGGCAAGGAGTGGAACGTCAAAATCGCTGCGAAAGCGAAGGAAATGGAAAAAATTGTGGCATCGTTAGCACAATCAACCCGTCTCTCGAAGCATGGCTTCCCCCGCTATATCACTAGTCTTACGACCAACGCCGCAGGTTCACCGGACCCTTGCTCTTCACATACTCCGCGCGGCACAAGGAACGCGCGTTTCTGACCACCGTGGGCCACTCACTCGTGTCTCGACCTCCCAGGTGCAGAGAACTCTACCCGTGCTTCCCCTCGCCATCACATCTTCATGTTCTTCTCGCCGCCATGCCTGCACACGACAGCGCACAGGGCCCGCTCTCAGCTCTGATCTGGACGGCTCAGCGCGTTCGAACTCCCAGTATGTGCCTCCTATGACTCTCCTCTCCTTGGACAGTAGTGACCCAGATGCTCTCATCTGTGCCGCCGGCGCTCCTCACCGCATCCAACCGTTACGACTGCCGACATGTAGCCCAAACAACCCTGGTGGCGAGCACATAGCTCTTTGCAGCACCCCGCAAGGCACCACAATTCAGGGGTGCTTGAGCCCACATGGGAGTGTGGCTACATGCAGAGGAGTGCTTGCTCAGCAGACAGATTCATCAAGCAACTGGTATCACACCAAACATGGAGACAAGATTTTCTAACCGTCATAGAAGGAATGGAAGAGCATTCACAATGAACACGAGCAGCTCGAAGAGCTGGGTCATCGCGGACGAGCTGTATGACGAAGGAAGAAGATGTGTAGCATAATTGTGGAAGTGCGCCAAGGGCAGCTTCATAAGCAAGAGGCGTCGGAGTTTGTTGGACCCACAGTGAGAGAACAGCTACTTGTGCGACAGTGGTATAGTGCGCCTATCTGTGTGGGATGGGGCCGCAATTGGGGGTGGGTGAATGTACTCGGTAGCGGTCCAAAGGTGAGGCGTGAAAGCTTCATCAGCGACCCACGCTACCAGATGCACGCAGTCCAGGGCGGCTTGGAAGCCAAGCAGCACCCTCATACGCCACTTGGCAATGCAGTGGCGCGGCCTCTGTCATTCCAGTTGCATGCTTCCCTGTACGTGTCCGACTGTTCCACCAGATCACGCAATAGTCCTTTGACCCAGTAATCCGATCGCCACGAAGCCATGTGAATTAAGCAACGTCCGACGACGCTTCCAGGCCCCTTTCCTCGAACCCCCTGCTGTACCTCCTGCGGCGGAGCGAAGCAGAGGGTAGGAGGCGGCCTGCGGCGAGCAAATCCAACAAAGTGTCACCGGGTCGAGCAGAGCTCATGTAGGGCCGAGACCCTGGCCACTTCACATCCAGTACGGTGGTTCGGTTCCGAAGAACGTTGACATATCTCCGCTGGCACGTTTTCACGTAGAGGAACTTAAGCGACATCAGGAAAATTAGAATCGCACTGGGGCGATTTGTATGTGACCTGAATTGCAAGTGCATTTTTCCTGGACCTTGTACGTGGCTTGCTCGTATAGCACCCCGCGTCCGATATAAACGCGAACGCATTTCTAGTGCCCTTCGCCCCGACTTTAGGCACGTGATCCCGCATCGTTCCGGCACCGCCTTCCCCGTTGCTCGCCATCACATCTGCCCGATGAATATGCGAGATCGACAGGATTCTGTGGTGGGGGAAGATGCGAGTCGATCAAGCACCAGGGTCCCGAGGGGGTACATGATGGGGGTCTGTATGTGCACCAAGAAGCAAGGGGCTGTGTGTGAAATAAGGACACATTCCAGAAATACGAATGACGGTAGCGTGCAAGTTTGGGGGGAAGGGAGGTCCAAATGGAAAGCTCGTGCACAATTGTCACTATTTCAGATGCCGGTCGAAGGTCAGCGTAAATCCACCAAGTAGGGATGTCGCTCACGTCCAAACCAGGCGGGGAAAAGGCAGATCGGACCGAGGGGGGATGTGAAGGGAGCCGAAGATTACTTAGGGTTAGATGACATTCCACCGACTTTAAGTAGTGGAATGAATTTGTTGGCTGCATGTGGCGAACGAATTCGTGGAAAGACATTGATGAGCAGTGGGGCGGGAAGGCCAAGAGCGTAAAGGGCCTCCGAGAAGGCATGTAATGGGAACAAGAGGACTGGCTGCAAAGCACAGTGGTGTACTCGTCGGGAACTGGACAAAGGAGATCGAGAGCGGAGGCGCGCTTTAAACGACGCGGTACACTATTTGGTTATGTTTGTGTGTCGTGTAGTGGTTACGTAATCGCATTACGTGTCCCGTCCTGCCATGCCGCGTTCACATGGCGCAACGCGCACGACAATGTGTGGCCATCGCCATTTATGATCTAAATTGAACAAATAAACCTGCAGAGTGCGTGTCAGTGTGTAAATGTGAGTTAGGTTGAATGCTCCTTAAAAAAGTGGGTGGCCACGTGGGGAGTATCATAATCCAGCTGGCTCTCTCCAGCTGCTCGCCCACAACTTTGTTTCTACTGAAGATAAGGCCCAGGGGCAGGCCGGTCAGTGCTCATCTGTCTCTTCGCTGCGGTTGCCTGGGACAAGGACAGGCCGGCTCTACCGTATCGGGCGTTGTCCGGGGGATGGTGAAAGTCGCTCGCGTCATAATGTCAATGTCAACGGCACAGATGCGACAGCTCAGGACATGCATCAAACATCGCGAGGGGGACGTGTGTGTTTTTCCCGTGCCTTCCTCAGATTCGGGCGTCCAAAATAACATGCGCGGATTGGACACCAACCTGTGGTCGAGTAAAAAGGTCATAGTCAACGTAGAATCATACTCGTATTTGAGACTTCGGTGGGGTATATATATTATCATTCCGTCTCACGGTCTTTCGCATAATTTTCCTTCTCGATTCATAGACATAGAATAGTTCCAAGTCTGCTAATGATCAAGCTCGGCGATAGCAGTGAGGCACTTTGTAGGCAGTGATGGTCTGACACGACGTGACCGATCAAGCTCGACATTGTCAGTCATCACCCGCGTGCCATTATATCCTATCCTGTTCCTCTCAACGGCCAAGGAGTGCAGAGCGCTCTACTGACACTATACTTTTGGCTGTTGTTGGGCCATGGTCAACAGACGGTGCCCCGCACTCTAGATCTAATTCTAACCATATCAAGCCAGAGCTTACATCCAACTATAACAAGCCCGACGTCTCCAGTAGCAATACGATGCCTACAAATGAGATGAACGAGAGATCATCGCAAATGACCAGAAAAGATACATACTGTGGACAACTTCTGGAACGCTGTGCTGGGTGAGGTCGACAGTCAAATTTGCATCTTTTGGAACCTCGAAAGCCTCGTCCACCCCGGCCAAGCCTCTGAGAGCCCCCTCTCGCGCTCGAGCGTACACACTACGTCGGTCGGTTTTCTCGCAGTACTCGATTGGGGTCGCGACGTGGACGAGGAAGAAGTTGCTACCAGGACCTGCTTGCTGCGCGACTGCCTCACGCACGGCCCGCCGTCCTGCATCATGAGGGGCGATTGGCGCCACAATAACTGCTGCGCCAGCGCGCGCGAGCTCAGATGCGACAAATCCTATTCGTTGCAGGTCTATGTAGCGCTCCTCCCGAGAAACAGCATGATCTAAGCGAGTCAGAACCAAGACAAACTGGGCAAGGGGATCTAGCTACCTGACTCAAGGTCATGGCGGCTTGAATCGCCTAGTAACAAAGAAACGCTCCGTCCACCTTGTTCGTTGAATACGGTTTGGAGAGCCCGGGCGATGCTGTCTTTGCCCGAATTGTATAGGCCAGTCAGGAAGATCACGAACCCTTGTTTTAGACGCGGAGGATAACTTTCCCGCAGGGTTTTCACGACCGCGCTGAAGAACCGTAAGACCAGATATTTGCCACATAGAGGCAGACATACTCGTAACTGAACCAATCTGGAATATGAGCACCTGTCCGTAACCGTCTTCTGAGCTCCGTGCCGGAAATATCCAAAGTTGGCACCCCACTGGGCACTTCATCGACAGGCATGTACTCGTCCGTCGAGGGAAGATATGTCATCTGTTGGAACGGAACCATAGTAATATGCAGCTCATCGCGATACTTGGAGACAAGTTGCTGCGCGTCGTAGGGGCCGTAAAAGTCCTTTCCATACGAGTTTTTTCCGGGGCCAGCGTGATCGCGGCCGACAATAAAATGTGTTGCACCGTAGTTTTTGCGAATGATAGCGTGCCAGAGTGCCTCGCGAGGCCCCGCCATGCGCATTGCAAGAGGGAGGAGGGCGAGGTGCGCCATGCCATTGGGATACTTGGCCATGATCGACTTGTACACGCGCACACGAGTGTAGTGGTCAACGTCACCGGGTTTGGTAAGGCCAACGACGGGATGAATGAGGACATTTGCTTGGTGCTGGCGTGCAGCACGGATGGTCAACTCTCGGTGCGCACGATGCATGGGATTGCGCGTCTGGAACGCGACGACCTTCCTCCATGCAAGTTTTTTAAAGTGTGTGCGGAGCTCCGCTGGAGTGTCTGTTAATATAGGTGAATACCCCAACCGTGGTCTGACAAGGTTGCGACCAACATCGAAGTGAGACATAGTCAAAGTATGCAGGTAGCTGAATGGCAGAAATCCTGCCCCCAATGTAGAACTCCTTTACTCTTGTATGCAAATACGTGACTGATGGATGCGCAGGGTCGTCGGCGCCGAGTACTTTGACGGCCTCTTTGACGCGATCGGGCTTGTAAATGTCATCAACTACGAGCGAGTTAAATGATAAGTTCGAGCAAGATCTGGATAAACACAACTCGTTAGGATAGCAAGCGTTTGATCATCTCGTGGATCTCGAAGAGCGACCCGCTTGTCCTTGGCCAAAGAGAGACGGTCAATGTCTTGTCTGGAAACGTCCAATGTGATGGGCATCGGAAAGAGTGTCCCATTTGACAGCCGGAGATTATCGACCACACTGCGGCCGGCCTGGTCTGATCAAGAGCACGGATCGCATTGTGAGGACCACGGACCAGTCATAGTCTGCCTGATTCATAAACCCCTCCAATGGACTAAATCCTCCATTGATTATCAACTCGAGGTCGCAAAGTTGGCGCTGGCATGACGGGTAAGTCATTGAAATCAAGGCGGAAAAAGGTGCACACCTCGGACAGAATAATGTCATCTAAAGTGAAAGCTTCCTCCTTCAGTAGGTGATGTATGGCTTCATCTCTGGCTAGGAGATCCTTTGATGGGATAGTGTCAAGCCACGAACGATCTGATTAAATGAGGACGCACCTTGAGGATGCCACCGTGAGGAGTGCTTGCCATAAAGTTATAGGTGCGATGACGAAGGAAGAGTTAGAATCATGACTGACGGCCTTTTTATCGCGGTATGATTTCATTTCATCACAGTTCGCGGTATGAGCCCATATGGAGCCACGATTGCGTGCTCAGGCCTGTGCCAAGAACTTGCTTGTGGCGTGCTTGTGGCGACGGGGCGTGACTGATGTGTTCCCACGCTCAGCCTCGGCCTCCCTAAATTTAGGCGTCTATTCCACTGAGCCGAGCCTCCGGGGTCCCCTGGTGTTCCTCGGCCTACGGGCGATTACGACATGTCTTACCTTTGATCACTATAGCAGTTCGGGTTCTGCCGTGACCAGCGTGTGCAACTCCGAGTCTTTTCTACAAGAACCCTTCTCCGCTGTTGTCTTCAGGTTTCGAGGTCATTCCGATGATGACGACGGCGCCGCTCCTAGTGGTGTCAGCTAGCCTTAGGGCGCGTCATAAGACCTTTCCGGCGTGCCTCGGGATATATTTTCACGGTCATGGCTCCGCAAGGGCGGGTGTAGCAAAATTCACCTAATAGTGTCATCTCTTCCCTCGACCTTGGTACAAGTCCTAAAATAATGACGATTCTTGTGCCCCTTCTTTCAGCGTTCCGTGATATCTTATAAACTCTCAGCTGGCATCCATAAAATCCGCCTCTCATGGTTGACATATAACTGCTCGCTTGGTTGTTGTAAACTGGAGAAGACCAAGGAGAGCTTATTCGATTCGTCCTCACCACGATATAGCTGAAACTACCCCTCAGTCCGGTAATCTATGCTAACTTCTTTCATGTGACAACAGCAACCCGTCCTTTCAGTCTCAGTGTCTACGTAAGTTCCACCCACCAATACTGGTAGTGCCGCGGTCGCATAACTGGGGACTTGGGACTTGGTCAATACCTACGGTGGGCTGGTCCCAATCGCCAGCTCTTTCTTCAACCACAGAGGGTATCTGTCTTGCTGACCGCCACGTCCATCAGCGATGATCCGCGCTTGATTTGCTAACTCCCCGTTGCCTGGGCATGTGAGAATACCGGTTCATTACTCTCGTGCGATTGTCGGTCCTGCTGCTCCCCTTATCTGATTTCCTATCCCGTGCCGCGGGGTCCTGGCGAGTCTATCCCTGCAAGGTATATCATCAACACACTAGCACCCATTTGTCTTGTCTGATGGTACAAAAGGCTCCACTCTTCCAATCGCATTTTCAGTGCAAACCACATGATGTCTGTGGCTGCCTCCAGGAAATCAAGGTGGCGCGTGGCGCATCTGTTCTCTTGGGTTCACAGCCGCCACTTCGAAATTTGCGGCGCATCCACAAAAGTTGTCGATGTCCCTGGTTTGATATCTGTAGAAGGCTACAGGTGGGCCAGTTCACTACCACTTCTACCGTGAGCTCTGGATGGGGACAATAGACCAAAGCGCTGAAAATCTCCGTTCTCACCCCTTCGCGGTCACTTCATGAGTAATCCTTGAGAAACCTAGAGTATTTGTAAGACGTTGATCCCCATTACGCAACACGAACACAACGTTTCAAAGAAAGTGCATCAACGACAGTGAATAAGCAAGTTATAGCAGATAAGTAATCAACAGCAATGACAAATTGCGACCCCCCAAATCGTACACGTGTGAACCCTGCGCCGTATGCACCAACGTTCACCGGATCGCAGTCGACGATCTCAAATAAGCCAAGTGTAGCCTGATGGGGCTCAGCGAGTTGACAAGCTCGACGCGGCTCAGGCTGTGACGATCAAACTGCTCCGGTCTCCGGCTGTCCCCAATCCAGCCGCGTGCTCGGTCAGGTGAGAGCTGAACAAAGTGCAGCTCGTGCATCTCGTTGTGGTTGTCGTCCATGCCTACGACGGAAGAAGAGGTCGCAACGCCAGGGAAGGCCGTGTTCTGCACCTGTGCGGTGCCCCCCTTGGACCGCACGTCGAACGCGCCCATGTACAGCGAGTCGAGCGAGAGGTCGATCGGGCCTTGCGTGTTCTCCGTGTACACCGTGATGCGCGCGGGTTTCGACTGTTTGACGTGCGATATGGAGATGTCCATCGGCGCGTTAAAAGTCTTGAATTTTGTGGCAAAGTTCTGGTGCTTTGGCACGGAAAAGTAAATGCGCTCATCGACGGAAAGCTTGACATCCGCGACGATGGGGCTGGCACAAAAAAAAAAAGAGTAAGCCGTCGAAAGCTCGGTTCACCTCGAGCAGCGAGCTACGATACCCGTTCCCTGTTTCTATCGAGAGTTTTGTGTTCCTCTTTAGCTTCTTGCTATTATGCAACGATATATTTGCATACACGGCGCTGCAACGGTTGATTAGAAGCCTGTTGGAGACGAGTTCCACCTACCCATTAATGGTATCTAAGTGGATTTTATTGGTTGCGCTGAAGTTCCCCGAGATTTTAGCACCAGATGTCCGAGCAATGATTGACGCCGCCACAACGGACTAGAGGGGGCACGTGTAAGGTTCAAAACAGTCCGTTGGGATGAAACAGGCAGACGTACTCCGACTGTGATCGATGAATCAGAGTCTATGAGATTGAGGTGCTTGAAGAAGACGTCAGAGAGATCGCCCAACACTTGTTTAACCATAGGCAAATGTGTCGCAAAGTTTTCGAGGTGGATTGGTGTTGCCATTCGAGGCAAGAGCAGGCGTAGGTCCATATCTATGGTGTCGGACGAATTCTCCGCCCTCTCGGGTATCTGACGATATAGCGATTATTCTCCCTAACACGACGAATAGCCAATACGCACATGTATCGTTATTTCCGTAGTATTGCCAAACTGCGTGAGGCACACAGAGCTCTCCTTGATGAGGCGAGTATCTGAATATCGCGAGTTGGCCACCAAGACAGTATTGTTCACGCTTTCGTCCGGGTTCATATCAACGGTAAGGTTGCCAGAGAGGTAACCTTTGAAGGCGCGCGAGCTGGAGTTTATCCACAACGCAATCCCTTCACCCAAAGGGAAAGTTAGATGCATCCTAGGGAAGTAGACGGACGCGTCAGCATCATGATACACAGGTTCGTCGACCGCCGCGTTCGAAAACCTTACCCAACCATTGATGTGGTAGATTCTTCCGGAACAGCTACCGGCTCAGCCCAGGCCTTGCACGAGACGGACGATACGCCGAGGGCGTGAGAGGACAGGTCCATCTGACTGCGGTCTGGCGGCAGTGGAAGTGGCGGGGGCGGCAAGGGCATATAATCGGCAAACGAATCATCTGCGTGCCATTTAAATTTGTGGGACTTGGACCTCTGGGGCGCAGCTTTCAGTCCTGTAACTGTAACAGGTACGGTATAGGAAGGGGGGAAGAGGAAGCGTGTTGTTAAATGGAGGGGGAACGCACCAGCACGACAACGGGTATGCCGATGACGAAGAGGACGGAGGAGTAGAGCACGATGGCGTACAAAGTCAGCCTGCCCACGCGGGTGTGCCAGAATCTATGTCTTCCCCACCGCTTTTGATTCGATGGTTGCTGCGCTTCTGATGTTTCATAGTCTGGCAGAGTAGGGTTTGGACTTGGAGGACGTTGAGACGAACCGGGTGTCGTGCGCTCGGTCTGGAGAGGTACCCTATTGGTAGGGCCGAGGGAAGGGTCCGTCGGGAGCTTTGGGCGCTGTAGCGTGTCTTCCTCGAGGAGAATCATGCTGGCGGAGGAGGAAAAACGTCAGAGAGGGCGATAGTATAATATAATATAAAGGCAGTGCACGTCTTTACAGGACAGTAATGGTAACTATGTGATGCGCAGCAAGCGACGACCAACTCGGATATATCAATTCCCGCCGCGGGTGCAGTCGTATTAATTGGTTCAAGGGTCTTATAACTCCACCCTCGGTCCCTGCACTTTCGGGGACAAACTAAGTATTGAGACAAAGATCGCTGCGATGCGTCGTAGAGCCTCTTTCACCGCGCTGACACACTCAATCGTACCCTCCTTGCAGGCACGTATCCATAGCGCCGCTCGTTGTTGGAAAACTTCGACCAAACTAGTAACCAGTGGGGCGTTTGCGCTGACAGGTGGGGATGGTCGGGGTAGCTAAGACCATGTCAAAATCGGGACAAACCCTTCGTCTGGAATAAGCTCACTGGCATATTGACCGCCTTCTCAGCTTCTCGAATGAGGTTCGCTGATTCCTCCGCGTTTGAATCACGCCACAATTTTCGGAAGACTTCCACCGCATGCAGACTTTCGGAGAATCTATGCAGTGTGTTGATTAATGCAACCACTTCCGAACGCTGCAGGAGATTGGCATTCAGCCGTGGGCTGAAGTCCAGACGAGTAAATATTAACGCAAGCACAAAAGAAAAAAAATTCCTACTCCAGATTCTTCTCATCGAGTTCAAAAAGGACCTTCAGAGCGGTACCGAGTCCGGTCGTCTGGACTTTCCCCCAGAGTCTGCACTTGTCGCATCCTACACAGTCCATAATTCGACTGACATTTCTAAAGTGCTGCTTAAATTCTTCTTTCAGGACCTGGGTGAGGTACGTCATGTAGGTCCAAGTGATAATCTGTCTGTGTCAGCTTACATTGGCGTTCTCACCCTTGAAAAGGGTAGTCTCGTCGAACTTGCCGGCGACGGTGGCAACTTCGAGAACCTTTTCCAATCTGTTGTACGTGATCACATCGTCTTCATGGGTCCCCGAAGCACAGTAGTCGTAGGCGGACAAGTATGGACCCAAGCGCGCTACAGCCCGTAGAAGAAGCACCGTGTTAAAGTAGATATACTGAAGACGTTCGGGATGCGACGCTATTCTAGTTACGTAGCACTGAAGATCAGGTCCCTGTTGGATAGTGAACACCAAATCTGGGTGAAAAGCGATAGAGAGAATACCCATTGGCCAGTTGTCTGGTTCAGATACTCGTGACAGATATGTGTTGAGATCGATGCATGAAGCCCTTTGAATCAAGTACGTCAGAGTCATTTATTTTTGGACACCATAAGCCAACGCACCCGAGATGACTTTGTAGTACACCTTCTTTTCCAAACATTGTTCTTGGGGGATGTCGCCGTCCATGTACAAGACCTCAGCCATGGTATCAGGAAGGACCACACCAGGTTTTGACATCTTGCTCAACGAATTCTCCGATTCGCCGAAGCAATTCTCCTCGTATATTGCCCTCCAGACACGGTGGGCAGAAGCGCCCACGTAGCCGGTGAAGCGTTCGGGATTTAACGAGAGGTCGACATAATCACCCTCTGAATGCCAATGAGGCTAGGATTATACGACGGCAAGGGAAACGCACCGATCATGTCATCCAGGAAACAGAAGTCCGAGTCACGATAATAACAACCAGGGAGGTCTACTCTCTGTGTCGCGTCGATCGCCGCAGATATAGATAACCTATGTCAACTTACATGGTCCTCCCTGCTTTCTAATTTACTAAGCGTGCCAGCTCTCCATTGCTCGGGTATTTCACTCTACTGATTCGTCGGATGGAGTCCAGTGGCATCAAGGGGCGAACTTACCTCGTCGACGGTGATGATTGAACAATCTCTATTCATGCAAAACACATTCTCTTCCCAAAATGGGCATTCTCTATACAGATCCACCTATTTGGTCGTCACAGTCGGTTCACCACTGGCGAAAGAGTCGACTAACGTACCCGAAAGTACTTGAAAAATGGTGTTTGGACAAGCTCATGGAGTTGGTCATAGAGCACATTATTCACGCTCTCAATAGTTTCGTAGTCACACAGCGTGGTCTCGATGGGCCCAGTAGGCTACCATATGACGCTCAGGACGGTTGTCGCCAAGGAGACCAGAGAGTTAGGTACGCACCTTCTTCTCGCAAGATGCGGTCTGTGCAGGTTCGTGCTCTAGGACATGCTGGACTTGATCTTTCCGAACCAAGGTATCCGAGAGGAACGATGCATCTGACGCGCGTGCGCAAGTAGGCCCCCATTCTATGAGAAAGAAGAATAGAGCATGTAGAGGGAGTGGGAGTCGCATTAGGTTGGTGGAGTATAGGGAGAGATGAATACGATGTGGTCTTCCATCGCCCGCCCGCGTCGCGACTGTGCGTGTCGTTTCACAGCTCAGTCGTGGCGGCACGTGATCCCATACGCAACGCACTCAAAAAGTGCCACGAAGGCGCACGGCTGGCTCGCTGGCTGGCTGCTCCGCCTCTGCGGGCTTGACGATGACGATTAATATTGAATTGGTACAGTAGCGCGGGTTGGTTGCTCTTCACTCCGGTCACAATCGTTTCGGCAGCCTAAATAAATGCTGGATTCAATTCAATGGCAGCATTTAGGAATATACTCCCACGGTGTTCTGGCTAGTCGCCGTCGCCAAAGGCCACGACAGAGGATATAAGCGAACAGAACGAACAACTCTTTCTTTCTCCTTCTACAACTTTAATTTCTTGGACCAGATCTGCGTGCGGCATCTAGTCCTACCGGTTTTTCTTCCCCCGTCAAAGGCTTTCCCGTCACCGGACATCCGTACTGCCCTTCATGGACGCTGCTGCGCTCGCGGTAACTTGATTCCTCTCTTCTGTCGATTTCCTTTTGCACTCACTTCGCATCGTAGAGACTGCACCATCTCGAAGGTGCCCCAGACCCTTTCCCGTCTGAGGCCTTTTCTGCCCCAGTCTCCAAGTCACAGAACCTTGTTCCCCTCGATACTGACTCTCAAGAGGCGTTTCCATCACTGGCCCCCTCACCAGTCACCGTCCCTAAACCCGTCCCTTCGGCTTGGGGAGCGCCCGCTGGCCCTCGTCTCGCAGCTCACGTCTCTCAGGCGACAGACTCTTTCACTCTCTCTGCGATCGACCTTTCTTCTGCAGGCAAAGATGGCAAACCCACTACCCTCGGTGAGATCATGAAGCAAGTTATGGCAAACCACAAGATCAAGATCGAAGCTTCCACCAACCAGAAGACTCGCCAGACTACTTTCCATATCAAGGCAGATTCTAGGAAGGAACTCGAGAAGGGTAAGCGTAGCCTGTTAGCGTCTCTTAGCCCTGTGGTAAGGTGTGCGCTGCCTGTTAGTATATCCCTTGTGACCATATGAACGCAGGTTTCGATCGTCGTCAATGCCCCTGCTTCCACCATTGCCGCCATCATTGGTCCCAAAGGCAAGGGCGAGAATGCTCGTCTCCCAGCGACAGCTCTCTGACCTGTATATCTAGGTGCAACGCTCAAACAAATTCGCGATCAGACATCTGTAAGAATCGATATCCCGCGACGAGAGACTTTGGCAGTTCCCAGCGGTAATGGTGTCACGGATGGCGGCTCACCTCATGCCTCGGGAGGGACCTCACCCGTCCCTGCTGATGATGACGACGAGCCGACGGTTCTGGTCACGGTCACTGGTCCTCAGCCACTCGCATGTGAAGCCCAAGATCTCATCAAGCAGATCATTGCGTCGAAGCGGGCCCGAACAACGCAACGTGTGCGCGACATACCCCGACATATCGTTCCGTTTGTAAAGGCGTGTTATTCTGCGTTCGTGGAGGCCGCTGAGGGTGGAGATGTCGAGCTTTCGCTTAAAAGTGCCGAGCGAGAAGTGTCCGTATCTGGCGATCGAGAGGTCGTCCTCCGGGTAATCGAGGCTGTCAGGAGTACCATCGTGACCGTCTCGGCATCTCTTACTTCGGTCAAGATCCAGCTCCCGAAGCGCCAACACAGGCTCCTTGTTGGTAATGCTGTTGGCGAGATCCTAGCTTCCAGTAAATGTGTAGTCATTGTCCCTCCGGCTGAGGATCCGAGCGAGGAGATCGTCATCTGGGGTAAAGCCGAGGATCTGGGCGATGGTGTCTCGGCAGTTATGTCCAAGGCCAACTCTCAGTACATTCACGAATTTCCACTCCCTGGTCCGATTGGGCTTTCTCGTCAACTGCTGGCGTACATTCATTACACCGGTTACACTCGCTCGCTCGCCACCGCGAACCCCGGAGTTTCAGTCTTCACCCCCGAGTCGGCGGCGAGGTCCAAGGCATCCGTATTGAATGTGGATCTTATTGGTGAAAAAGCCCTTGTGGATGCAGCCGTACGTCAGGTTTCGGAGTTAATGGGCAAGCTCATTGGCGCGACGAAAGATGTTCCGGTTGACTGGCTTGTACATAGAGTCATTCAGGGGAAGCACGCCAAGAAGTAGTCAATATCTTCCTCACATTGTCCTAACCTGATTCATTTCTTGCGCTACAGGATCAAGCAGCTCCATGAGTCACATAACGTCTTGCTTTTCTTCCCTCAGGAATCAGAGGAGCAATCCTCGGTCTTACTGGTGTACGATCCGACCTCGCCATCGGCTTCACCATCTCCTGTGGAGAAAGCCAAGAACGTTGAGGGGGCTGAGAAGGAACTGATCAAATGGGCCAAAGATGCAGCAGATGTCAAGAGCCAGGTCATTGCAGTCGAAAAGAAATGGCACAACGCTGTCATTGGCAAAGGCGGTACCACTCTCAATGCGTGAGTCCTTTGTCTGTTGACTTGGCTATGAGTCCTGATAATGTGCGTAGGATTATCGGCGAAGAGAAGGCACTGAGCGTCAAGGTTGGTGCTGAGGCAAACGATCCGTCTACGGGAGATGTCATCCTTGTCCGCGGTGCCAGCGCTGAAGTTGACCGCGCCGTCAAAGATATCTTGAGAATCGTCGAGGATGCCAAGAATGATCTTATCCTTTCTAGCTACGTACGTTCATTCACCCCCCAGTGGCTCTGAGCTTACAAGTACTATATAAAGCCGGTTGAATTTGAGATAGATCGTGAATACGTAGGGCGCGTCGTTGGCTCGCAGGGTTCAGGTGTCAACAAACTTCGCGAGTCACTTGGCGTCAAAATCGACTTCTTAGATGATGGCGACGATAACAAGGATATGGGGAAGAAGAGAAAGGGAGCGACTCAGAAGTCGAAGATTACGGTGCGCAAGAGTTCGCCAACTGGCCAGAATTAGAACTAAGTTGTCTAGATTGTTGGTCGCAAGGAAAACGTCGAGGAGGCCAAGCGCCGCATTGTTTCTCAGGTAGAACGCCTGGTACGTATGCTTCTCCGTCGATCGGGATCCCTACTGATTACCTGTCCGTACAGGCGGATGAAACCTCGGAAATTTTGAACATACCCGCTCAATACCACTCTGGGTTAATGGCCAAAGCGGGAAATATGTTATCCGCCTCGAGGAGAAGTACAACGTCAAGATCACGTTCCCGCGCGGGCTGAGTGAGAATACGGAGGGCCGGTCACGAGAGCATCTCAAACCAGATGAGGTATTTGTTAAAGGCGGGAAAAGGGGAGTTGCTGGCGCGAAATCCGAGTTACTCGAAGCAGCCGAGTTTGAAAAGGAGTCCAACAATGTTATCCACTTCAGCGTTCCCGCGCGTGCGATCCCGCGCATTCTTGGTAGAGGTGGAGCTACGATCAAGCAAATCAAGGATGATACGGACGCCTTAATTGACTTGGACAAGGCCGAAGACGGAAGTGGGGCAACCATCACCTGCCGCGGGAGCAAGAGTGCTATCGCAGCCGCCAAGACAGCTATTCAGTCGATTGTGGATCAAGTTGGCGAGGAGGCCACGGAGGTCTTGACAATTGAAAATAAATTCCATAGGACACTTATTGGTGGTGGTGGCCAAGGCCTGCGAAACCTCATCGTCCGCTGCGGTGGGCCTGCTGACCCGAAAGCTCAGGCTGGACTTGTTCGATTGTACGCACTCCCGTTTAGTGTTTCGTTCGTGTTGATATCAACCATGAGCGTATAGCCCCAGGCCTGGCGAGGAGCCGAAAGATGAAGTCCGCCTGCGCGGTGAACCCACCCTCGTCAAAAAATTGAAGGCTGAGCTCGAGAAAGTCACAGCAGATTTGCGAGACCGTGTCGTACTCGGCGTTCAGATCCCCACTGCAGCGCATAGCTCCCTCATCGGTCGCGGTGGCCGCAACTTGATCAGCTTCCAGAATAAGTATAATGTCCAGGTGCAGTACCCCGGTTCGAACTCGTACAAACACGCGGGTGAACCAGAGAACGCCGAGGAACTAGCTGATGTTCCACCTGAGGAGTTAGTCAAGGTGGCAGGGGCCCACGCGTCGGTCGAAGAGGCGATCGAACAGCTGAAGGTTCGTTGTCCCGCAAGTACGACCAAAGCCGGATTGTGCTCATACCGCCGTAGTCGCAGGTTATTAATTCCGCGCCCCCGGAGACTGTAACAGACAGCCTTGTAGTTCCACTGAAGTACCAGGATGCCGTGACATCGCAAGGCGCAATTTTCCGTACTCTTCGCCTTCTCGGTGTGGAAGCCGAGCCCTCCGCCCAGCCTACTCGAGCTGCGCTGCCGCATTCTCGTCCCTCGAACTCTACGTCTCCCGCGGCGCGCATTGATGACGTGGAACATACCGTCACTGAGGCCCACTGGGAAATCGCCGAGAATTACGCCGACGCGGAGGAGGGCGAGTCGACGTGGAATCTGAAGGCCCGTGACCAGGCGAGCATCGACAGGGCCAAAAGTGTGATCACGGAAGCGATCGAGAAGGCAACAGCGGCGACCCATGTCGGATATCTTACCCTTCCCGATCGCTCGAGCTTCCCGCGCATCGTCGGAGCAAATGGCTCCAACATCGCACGTCTGCATGAAATGACTGGTGCCAGCATTCTCGTTGGACGTGAGAATTGTACTATCGTCATCACAGGTTCGTTTTCCACCGCTCTCGCCATGAGGCCAACCTTTTACGACACCGATATAGGTCCCGTATCCTCGCTGGAAGCTGCAAAGGAGGCCATTCTGAAGACTATCCACGGCCCCAGTCGCCAGAAGCGGAGCCATTGAGGATCATATGCATGACAGTATCAGTATGTAGTAGGGTATCTCAAGCGGGCAGGTGTATGGTGGAGCGATGATTATTTAAGGCACAGGATAGTCATAATCGATCACTGTTATTGACACTGAGGAAAACACCCCATTCATACGAAGTAGTAGATGACGACGGAAAGAAAAGTGAGTCTGTAAGAGACTAGACCATTGGTTCCCCGTCAACATCCTCCATTGGGGCGCCATCGATATCTTCGTCCTCTAAGGGGGCGCCATCAACATCATCTTCATCTTCCAAAGGAGCGATGTCAATGTCATCTAAAGGGGCACCATCGATGTCGTCCAAGGGCTCGCCATCGATATTTTCTAGTGGTTCCCCATCGATGTCACCCAAGGGCTCGCCATCCACGTCGCTTCCCGTATCCATTGGCACTTCACCGCCGTCATCTTGGACTATCGTTGACTTTGGGAGCTCAACAACTTCGGCAGCGGGTTTGAAGGATGACGTCTTGAAACGCGAGACGGGCGCAGGCGCAGGTTCCTCGACCACCACTGGGGCCTCCTCGACTCTCGGTGCTTCCTCCTGCACCTGCCCTTCAATCCTCCGCCTCAGGTGTAAGGTGAACTCTGGTGGGAACACGATCCAGTCCTCCCAGATATCGAGGACAGCAATGATCTGGCTCTTGAATGTTTCGGCGGTGATACGACCCGGAAAAGAATGATAGATTGTCGAGAAGTGGTCAAAGACGAGACCAAGTCTGCTTTGAAACTCTTGTCGGAACTTCCAAGCCATGGGAAGAGGCGCGGCAGAGTTGTGCAAGATGTCACAGATGAGATGCAGGCGAGCGAGCTTGCGAGGCACGGGCGTGCCATCGACGACAAGAGAAGCAATGATGATATCAGCAACCTAAATGCGGCTCTGCGTTACGAAATGTACGAAACATGCCTGCAAAACGGATACCTCATTCGATGCTTCTGCGTGCTCCAGACTGAAAGCCATGCATCGCGCGAGTTCACCACGCAAGCCACTCAATGATCGAAGCATGGCTTCAAAGCGTTTTCGAGCCAATTTTCCGAGTTTCGTCTTGCGCATGCGTTCCTTCTCAGACTCCTCGGCGGAGTCAGTGGAGAACACACTATTGTAACCCTTCACACCAATATCATCAATCCACACAGTGTAAAGACCGAAGGAGAAGTATCTCACCTCGTCCTCGAACTCCGGTTCTATAGTCCCATCTTTCTTTAGCAAAGATTGATAAAATCTATGCCTTCGGTGCTGCCGGACTGGCAATTAGCCATGGACCAGATGTGTATGATGTGCTTACATGTCGGTCTGTGAGGAAAGTATATCTCGAGTTCTCTTTTTCCATCTCCTTCAAACTTTCTTCATAGTTTTCGCCATGACCCTTCACCTCGGCCGCGACGGTCCTTATAAATGTGTCAGTGACCTCGTCGTCGTCTGTTGCATGCACCCGTGGCGAATGGCGACCACGGGGCGAAGGACTACGCTTATTATAGCGATTGTACGATCGCCTTGGAGAACGAGAATACCTAGACCCACGTCGAGGGGAGTAGGAACGGCTGCGCGAACGTTTATTGCGCCTACGGTCCCGGGAACGGGAGCGGGACCTACGCCTTTCTGGCACTGGGCTAGAAGAGCGGGATCTCTGGGCGACTAACGCACCGTTAGGGCTAAGTTCAGTGCTTGAATAAAAGCTCAACTGGCGTCCACTGACCATACAACGGCTTTGAGGCGATTGGAACAGCCTTGCTCCATCCCACGCGGAGTATAGACCCTCCCCAATCGAATCCGTCGAATTCCTTTAATGCAGTTTCGGCGTCTTTTCGTCTCATGAACGAGACGAATCCGCTGAGGCCAGAGTTTCTGCTTCGGCGAGCTGCTGTCATATCCGCACCTGGCCCAGACGCGCTGTCACCGCGTGGCCACATAATTTTAACCTTGATCACCGATAAGTAACGAAACGTAGAGCGTAATGCAGACACCAACTGAACCAACGGGCCCCATACGGGCAAAGAAATTTCCCAGGCTTTGCTCCGTAACGTGAGGCGGAAGGTTCGCGACAAAGACATTGGAAGTCTGTATATTGTTAGTCAAGATAAAGATGAGGACAAGAATAATGAACTACCTCCGGGTCACCTCGATCTTTACTTCCACTCTGTCCTTCATAAGCTGGAAAATACTGTTAATTCTCTCCAGTGACAGGTGGACCAAAACTAACCTGCCATGGCAGTTGCAGAGCGTGCATGAGCTTCGAGGAACAAGTCAGTTCTGACAGAGCAAACCACGTTGCGAGCTTACTATTCCTAGAAAATCGAGCTTCTCGGTCTGCTTGATCTCTTTACAACATCGCAATGAGTATGATGAGCATGAGTATTGTGCAGTTTAGTCTGACCTCTTGATTTCCTCTAAGAAGGCATCCATAGCACGTTTGCCTTTCGGCCTTGGCACAGCTGGAGGAGATGGGGACTACATTCATGTAGGGATGGTCATGCTCGTTAACAGGCCAGCACACCTTGGACGATTCGAACGCGCGCATAGAACGGGAATGTGCATCCGACCGGGAAAACCCTGATGGTGAATATGCCGTACCAGAATCTTTCGAAGGGCGGACGAAGCTACTAGACTTGGCGCTTCGCCTTGTAGGCGCACTGTCGTCGGCATCGAAAGCGTCGAGAAATTCTGCATATGCTTTGGCTGCGTGTTCCTCCTCCTCTTTCCTCTTTGCCTCTGCTGCCTCTTTTTCTTTCTCCCTTTTTGACTTTTTCACGGTGCCTTGAGCATATTGGGAGAGCTTCTGATCGTCCACAGTCTTTTGCTATCGCAGGAAGTAATGGTGAGCGCGGAGGAACGAGAAAAGAAGTTCTATCCGTCGCACTGGAAACGAAGAGTCGTCTTCGTCATTGTCAAAAAAGGCGGCCAACTTGGACTTGGTTTTGTCCATAAGCGAGGAGATACAAGGATAGATACGACCTGCGACTGAACGCTGAACGCGATGCCCCAGCGCCAGCTGCTGCAGAGTCGAGTCGTCACATCCAGTCACGCACAAACGGCACGTGACATTACCCGACGTGTTCCGCAGTTTTTCCACGACGGGGGCTGCGCCTTGCGCCCGGCGTTGCGAAGCCCCGAGCTGTGCGGGCCACCTATTACTGTAATCCACTGTCTTTGAGTCTTTGAGACTGTTGCACCGTTTCACGACTCCATTCTGTTTGGCTGAGCGCTCCGTCGCTTGCCAGTGTCTTGTCTAGATCATCTGGGTCGAATCAGTCGATGCTGCGCCCGCCTTGCGTTCGGACAGTCGAGCTGTCAGACTAACTTTATTGCTCCCCTCCCCTGAAACGATGCGCCACTGATTTTAAACGTTTCAAGTACTGTACACTTCACGGCACTGTGTTCCTATCTTTGTAAGATGTTCGCAAGTGATACCGCCGAAGGCCTGACTCCAGTACATACTAAGTAAGAGCTTGGTCCTGAAGAGAATTCTAGCGTCCACTTATGTCCTCGGCACCGTGCCTATATACTCGCCGTGGTTCGTGATATGAGGGTACTGGAACGACTGTTGTGGCCCCCTAATTTCATTGACGAGACAGCCTCAAATATCCGAGGTTGCGTGACGAATCATGGCCTGAGGGTGCCGTTATACAAAGATTTCGAAGAAACACTCGCGGTGATGCTTGCTTGCTTGCACCCAGCATCCCTAGTTCACTTCGCTGGCGCTAGGTGATGTCACTTGCATCGCACCTATAATCTATCACGACACTAGAAATCGATGGCGACCATTCACCTTGTCAGTCCTCGTACAATCACTCATGAAAAGCATTCTCGGGTCGGCACTTTTACGTGTAAGGTGTACCTTCCTCCCATACCACAACGAGACCATTTCTGGTCTCTCTGTAGCGTTGAAAGGCTACCGTTACATTCGGTGGTGCTACATAGTTTGTGAATCGATAAGGCACACTGTCTGGAGGATACTCGTATGGTTGTCACACAAGGTACAAGGTTGGCCGGCCCTCGCACCTGTTCGTCCAATGAGAGCCTTGGGAACCTCTGCTGTGCATCACACATGTGCCTTATTCCGGTTCTGTTGTGCTGTCAACCTGTGTCTGGTCACACCCGAAAAGAACGGCCACGAGTTGAGCCAACGTATCCTGATTCGCAGATAATCCAGATGAAAGGCAGAAGTAATGCCAGGCAGTGGTGGTTGTCCTTCGAGTCTGCCATAGTAGTCGGTCCTCGTCCAAAGTATATTATGTACACCGTTGATCCCGCCCACTACCAGTTTCTCCCCTCTCCACGCATTCATGTAGTGATCTTGCTATCGACCCCACAGTCCGCAAGATACAATACTTTGGTTGTTTCACAATTTGCCTCGAAGAACCCTCCGACCTCCAGCTTCAGAGTCGGAGGCAAAGCTGACCCGATCCTCCACAAGGTGGAAGCCTCGAATCGACAACGTGGATTCTACATGTTGCGGCCAATCGGCGCCTGACAGCGCACCTCGACGGCGATATCTACTTTTCCGGAAAATCCACGACCACAATCGTCCACATGCTCGATGACGCGTCGAGCTGCAGAGTGAGGTAGCCCGAACCCTCCGCTTGGGGTTGCTTTTGCGGGTCAATCCTCCAGGTTGTCGATGTTCCTTTTCTTCCCCAGTGCACGGTGCCCCATCATTTTCTTCCCAATTCAGACATAGAATGCGTTACCTACGGAAGGTCCGGTAGCATCGCGAAGCATCAGTCATCGATGATGGTGTCTGTATCACGGAGTTCCACGGCAATTACTGAGGCAAATTGTTCGTTTGTCTGCCACGTGTGCAATCCCATCTCAAACTAATCCGGATGTGGATATCCATCACACCCCTTGCCTTGGATATTTGACTAATGCTGAGTAAGTTCAGCGCTCGCTTACGACCTTCGAGGCGAGAACGAGAACAACGAACACCGGATCCCCTTCGCACGCATGTCGTCAGAAGCTCTTCATTTCCGATCGACCTCGACAAACCGTATGGTTTTATTCATGGGCCCGCAGTAGTTTATCCGTCCGTCCAAAGATGCGATCACCCTTGGGCGGCTTGAGGGAGCGCCTATTCACATCGCCCGGGCGGACTCCGAGGTCCGTGAAGGCAGTTCCAACGCTGACCATAGTGTGTTGGTCAGATCGAGATTGCGTCTTCAACTCGACACGTGGAGCACAGTGCTTTGACGGATGTTCATGGGCGACAATCCACGAACCTTCACGACGCAGTTGGCTCTCAGCGACTCCACAATACGCCGCCCGAGTCCAGAGCGCAATCGAATTCTGAACAGCAATCATCATCGTGGCCCGTTGCTCCGGTGAGCCTAAGGGTTACTTGCGCGGCGAACTTTATGGCCATTAAATAGATTATTTTCTCCACTCGTGGGTAAAGAGTAACTTATTCGAACTGGTGAAACTTAACCTGTGGCCCAATATCCGGAAGCACTGCATTGGCAGCTGCACTCATGTTAATCCTCAAACGACACGCGTCCCCTTTCGTAGTTGTTCTGTGGTTTCTTTACCCACTATCTCGCAAATTTTGCACATTCTGAGTCAAAGGAAAAACATCGCATGTCACCGTACGAACTTATGGCCGCCACTCAATACGAATGAAACATTCCAGTCATATCGTAGCAAACCTGATCACCGGATGTATCACTAATATCTCGCTAATGTCACAGAGGACAGGAGCGGTGTAGCCCCTGGTATGTCCCCCGCAGCTGCCTGCAGGTGCTGGTAACCGTATGCTCTTGACTCGACAACCGATGGGACGGTAGAAAAGCACTGTCAACGCGAGGGCTTCAATGTCAACCCTGATGGATCCTCCATTTCTCACCTTCTCCGCCGAAGTCCTGATTGAGATTTTGGCTCATTTACCTCTGCGCGACATCGTGGCCTGCAAGTTGACATGCAGGAAACTCAACGATGTTATTGCACGCTCATCACTTCTCCAGTACATAATCCAATCCTTCCTCGCGGGAGTTCACGATCCTCTCCTTTCAGGTGCATCGATAGTAGAACGTTTGAATGCGCTGAAAGGCCTCGAAGCTACATGGCGTGACCTCGATGTTCGCCAACGAACCGCTCTAATCACCCGAGGTAACGCCTGGCCTTGGCTAAATTATACAGTTCACGACGACTACCTCTTGGCACTACGCAGCGATAGTGACAACCCCAGTCAACCTCCCGGTTACTCCTACATTGATCTGCGCCAGCCAGCTGCACTTACGGACCCAGTCTGGAGAAAGGTCGACGTCCCGTGGCCCGGCCAGCATTACATTTTTTCATTCGCGGCAAACGAGAATGACCTTGCCATTGTCGTAACGTGAGTTCGCCTCTTGGTCGGAGCTAGATTGAAGCTAACTGACTGGCAGATGTGCGCGCGACGAGGATATTTCAAGGGTAGAGCTTCATTGCTTGAGTTTTGTCAGTGGAGAACCCCATCCACTGGCGGAAAACCCCGACCTCGTCGTCGAATTCCCTGGGCCCTCTTCTTCTCAACACATACAAGCACAGATAACGGGTGACTACGTTCTTCTTTCTTGCAATGGCTCGCCGCCCAATGAGGAACGCCAAGTCGACGTCTTATTCCTTGTGAGTTGGAAGGAAGGAAAGGTGACATCGGTGAGTATCTTTATTAACTAGGCACTTGTATAGCCAATATGAGGTGCATAGCTACGCGAGACCCCATCGCCGGCGATGACCTTCGCGGTAGGGTTCACATGGATCTCTGAAACACTCATTGCATTTGTACATATGGCTGCAAACGCGATTTTGCTCTATGAATTCGTTGAAGAACCCGGACAACTCAATTTAATTACGACACTGGGACTTCCCCCGCTTTGCGATGATGGACGACTCAATTTTGCACGCTGTCTATCCGAACAGAATCCCATTTTGCATCGCGCATCCCACCCGAACAGTCGCCTGCCGCCACGATTTCCTTTTACGTATAACCCGACTGATGCGGTTGCATGTTTCATTCTGGGCGTGGGCCTCGAAGAGATCCCAAATGCAAGCATGACCATTGCCATCGTCGTGCACCGCCGGGCTCTAGTTGCACTGGCCTCTGGAGCCGCCGTCACGGACGCGGGGGCCAACGAGCGACCGATTCCGTGGGACGATTGGGGTCCACCCATCACACGTTGCTTCGAGGTCCCGTACTGGCGCCGATGCAGCGGGCCCGTCGGGCAGCGCTGGGGAATGCTCGCACACGACGAGCTCGTTCTGCGCGACTTCAACCCGCACAGCGTCCGACACACTGCGGGGCGGCTCTCACGCGCTCCGGGAATACCGGCCAACGCCACCGTGCTGCGGCACGAGAACGGGAACCGGACGCGGGTCGTCGCCGCGCCGACACGGCTCACCGCGGGCCTGTGCTTCCGGGGTGACGTCACTCCCATCTGCCTTACGTTGAGACGAGGGCCATGTGCACACCACGATGGGAGAGTGTGATTACCGATGGTGAGCGCTTATTGGGTCTGTATTTCAAGGTGAGGGATTGGCCCCAGGCACGGACCATCGGCTAATTCCCCCTACCCACTTTCACCGCAGGAGGACGATGCAGACGCACATAAGGTCGACATCAATGTCTATTTGATGGGAGTCCTGGCCTAGGGTGTTACTCCACCAGGCTCCAACAGCTCCATCGCCGTCGCCACCGGGCTCCACCTCACCGCAGTGCCGAGACGTAACGCTTTCCGCTTCCCGCTTTCCAAAGTACAGTACATGATGTTATAAACCCAGTACGTCAGCATCAGCGTGCCGGAGTTCCCCGCTCCTGGCCCAGGAAATTCAACCCAACTAACGTGATCGGAAGTTCCCAGCTTTGCGCAAGAACGTGGATGAACTCCAAGGCAGCGTCCTTGGGCGATAACTAGTTATCTCAGTCCCTTTTCTTTATTTCTCTGGTTGTATATAATATTACTTGCGGCATACTAGAGGTTGTAACAGAACAGCCAGAAATGTATTTGTATTTGTACTATGGAAAAGGGGAACAAGCACACTACCGCCGACAAGAATCATCAAAGCCACTAATCTATAGACAGGGTTAGTAGTATTTGTGTTTGGTTGGAGAGGCACCTTTTGGTCCGCCACATACATATTTTATCAACGCGCAGAAACAACTCCCGTCATCCACGGTCAGGGACGGGAGACGTTACCCTGGGCCTTGGTGAAGTTGCACGAAGACATATATGGCATTCACGTCAACCGACAGATCTATGATCGTGGGACATCTTCCGTGTGACATCCCCGAGGGGTCACCCAGTTCCCACGAGGTCCTACTATAGAAGCTAACATTATACAACGGCACTCCTTAGTAGAGGGCCATGATAGATATGTAAACACGAATAGCCAAGCAGTACCGGACCCGAGCACGGCACCACCGGTAACAAACCACGTTGTATGTGCAAGAGGTATGACAGCGAAGAATTGCGCCAGAGAATAGAGGTGACTAGAATGGAGGGATGTGGTGACGGGAGGTAAGAGGATTGGGGCGAATGAAGTAAGTATAGAGATGATGCTATGATGGGTCATGCATTCTGTCACATGCTGAAGAATGTTGCGTTCGTAAAGATAAATGCGGTTGTGAAAAGGACCGTCAATGGTTTAAAGTTCGTTCGGCGGTTACCCGAGTAGACGAGTGCCCAACCAAATATCATCGAACCACGGGTATGTCTGCACCGAGAGTGCATGTTGGGTTGAAGTTTCCATTCCTGGTTTGAAATATGACAGTTGTAAGGATGCACATGATGTAAAGTGGTGCGGGACAACTAATGGAGTGATGGAGATTGATAATATGGGGAAAGCATCTGGGTTGGCGAAAAAAGATGGGCGGTTCGTGGGCTATTCACATGCCCCACCATACCAGGTGAGTGCTGGAGTGCGGCGTGCAACGATCACACGAAGTATTTCGCCGTCAAACTCAGCGCGAACCTGGCTGAGGTCGGCGTCATACCCGAATGAGATACGTCTCTCGAAGTGACCTGTTCCTAGGTTTGTTCCTATACTAGGGGATGGCAAAAAGCTACGTACCACCACCTGGCTCCCATGAGTCAGCCACAACGTGCAACACGCGCCGGCGCCTCGCAGCTAGGGTTCTTGACGAGAGAGTAATATCAGCCTGTGAGCGAGAAAACTGACGTCACGAAACAGATAGCGCACATTGCGTCACGCCTGAAGCCGGGCAAGCGAGCGACTATTCGATATTCTACCGGCGAAGTCTCTACCGCAATCCAACTATCCGGAGGTGGTGGCGCATCACTCAAGAAAGGCTCATGTGGAGCGCGGGAGCTGCGAGCTGACTCGGAACGTGCTGGTGGCGGCTCCATTATTGTTGGCGGTGCAGGAGGAGGTAGTCCACGAGTTGAAGAATATGGAGCTGGTAGGGGCCGCCGCGTGGGTCTCATATCAGGTGCAGATTCAGGCAAAGGACGGATAGCATTTCGGCTAGAAGGCACTTCGGAAGGAGAATATAGAGGAGGTGGAGACAGAGGCTGGATTAACCCAGATGATGACACTGGTTGTGAAGAAACCGAAGTCTGTTGCGTGCTTGAAGAAGGTTCATTCGGAATCCACGACGAATTATGATCAAATGAACCCGATGACATTGGTTGTTGAATGAACTCTGCGGTCATCCGGGAAGGGAGAGTATCAGATGGACTTTGAGAGGGTAAGGTAGAGATAATGGCGGAACGCCTGTCGAGCCAGTCCTGGGAAGGGGAGGAATCGAGGGGACGCAGCAGTCCAAAGGATACAGCAGTCGGATGTGAAGTGTCGGCCAGGGAGGAAAATGGTCGACTGGGAGAAATTCCAGAGTTGGTGAAATTTGGTGCTGAGGAAGAGGACTGTGGTGCAGGATTGGCAGTCTCATAAGGTTCCGTAGGAGCTGCGTCAGTCGGCGCAACGACTTGGTGGATACTGGAGCTGCTGATGAGACGATTGAGAGGTGGCATGGGTAGTGGGCGGGAAGCATGAGCTGCTAAAGGCGAAGGACGAGAAACATTGCCAGGAGGACATTCATCCACGTTTTCGTAAGCTGGCGGAGGCTGGTCCTGTCGCGCCAGTTTTGGGACATCGATCACGTCTGTCGACGGCAGAGAGTTAAATCCTTGGGATAACTGAGCCTGTTGTTGTGCTTGAGAGGGAAGATGAGAACAAGCAATACTCTCAGACGAGCGAGAGGATGAACCCAGTTGAAAGGGAAACGAGACGAATTCGGCGGGTGTTTCGAGGGAAGTGGCTGCGGGGGATGGAGATATGTCAATAAAGGAGAAGAAGCAAAAAAGGCGAAGCGAGGGGGAAGAAAAGACAAGTCAGAAATAAAAAAAGGATCATCGACCATGTCAATGATGTGGGAAAAAAAGAGATGTGATCGGGAGATCCCCGGATTACATACATATCCCGCGGCGGTACCTCACGTGTGCTCACACGGTCCCCAATTATTACATACATACCTTTCCAGTCCCTTCTCAACTCGATTCGACAAGCCGAGAGGGCCAAGAATGGAACAGAAATTTGAAAACAGACTAGCCCTGGAATTTGCTTACTGTGAACCGCTTCTGGTCGCTCGTGCTCCTCTTCCCAATCATCCAGCATCATCGTGTCACCTTCAAGCTGGTCAGTGATGGGTCCGAGTCTGGTGGTTGGGTCACGGTACTCCAGAGGTCGCGAGTCAGGACAGGTTGAGTGTAGGTGTTCAATGCCCCTTCGGAGAAGCGAGGAGAGAGGGGAAGGAGAGAAGGACGGGGCAGAGCTTTCCCGAGAAGAACCCGAAGACGCTGACGGGGAGAGTGGTGGGGTGGGGTGCCTATCACTGGCGCGGTCGAACGGAGAGGCCATGGGGCATTTGGAGGGATGAGGACGGACGTCGAAGAAGTAAAAGGGAGGAGTTGTAGTAGGAATAAAAGGAGGATCAAAAAGAGGAGAAGAGTTAAGTGCACCACCACCGCGGAATGACTGTGTGGGGTTCATTCCTTGTTGGTTATCCATCGAATGACGTCACCCCGCGTTCCTTCTCTCCACTCATTCCGGACCTCCGGTCCCAGTAAGTACAGTGGAGTACGCCAATCGCCAATCCGACCTGAGCGACCTCTCAGACTGTGGCCGCGCCCGGCCGCGCCGGGCTGACTGGGCCAGGAGCATGATCCTATCATGATCCTGACTTACTTATCTCCGCCCTCCGCCCCAGAGACAGGTCTACCCTTCCGGCAGTTTGCGGCTTTTTTTTTGCTGCGGCGGTGGCTCGATTTTTTCTCCGCGAGATCTGAAATGCTCTTGGTGTTGCATCTGGCTTACTCCTGTCATGTCACAACGCACGACGCACTCTTTCTTGTGAGCAGGAACAGAGGGGTTGGCTCCTGTGTGCAATGCTTCCTGAATAAGACTGTTCGAACCAGTCTCTACTGCATTGCGTTTGAGTTGCTTCACCCCAAAAGGTTTTTCCTTGCTGTAAAGTGTCCTGTGGATCCGTAGACTGTGGAGCCCGCTTCAGGGTTAAACAAGCTTCATGGATTCCCTGCCATTCTCAGCAACTTTCAATATATCATGTGCATCGATCTGCTGAGTCTGTGAATGAAATGATGTGTCTGAGTCAGCTGGTGCTTGCTTTCTCCCTGTTACTTGGGCCAGTCCCCTTGCCAGTGGTATATTTTACAATTATTTTGCTCCATTCCCCCCCCTTTTTTTTTTTTTTTCTTTTTGAATCCATCTAGTGTGCCTTGAGCAATGAGCCCTATGTAGCACTTTACTGATACCTGGATTCTACTGGTATATAGTTAAAGTGGTGAAATTTACCTTTCTTTTTTTTGATATCCATTAACATGTACCTTAGGGTACAGAACCCATCATAGCACTGCCTTTGTACAATCTAGTCTACTTGTATGAAATAGCTCTGGTATGTGTGTCACTACATGCATGTCTTGTTATGGCTCTAGAGGGCCATGTGGGGTTCTTGGGGTTGTCAGGTGCTTTGGGGATCTGAGGGGTGTCCTTAGGTGGATTTGGGCCAGGTGTTACACTGGTCCTAGTGTCTGTGACAAAGCAAGTGGAAAGTGATAGTTCAATATGGAAGGTGATTCTGTCATGCTAGGATGTCATGTGTCTTAGTGTGAGGGTTCAGTTCTGGGTTTGGATGCCTTGTCCAAATCTGGTTTCTGATCTGGGTCAGGGTTTGGAGTTCTGTCCTTAGAACTTGTATGGCTGTAGCTTCTAAATGGTGTGTAGTGTCACTGGCTATTCTGTGGTCACTCTAGGAAGTGATGTCTGGAGGTGTGACTATGTCTTGTATTGCACTTAGTTTGTTGGTGATTCATGAAGCTTGTGAATGGAAGGGGTTCTGATGTCTGGTAGGAGCAGCTCCTTAGTGCTACAGGTGGTCATAGTATGCAACATGTGTTACAGAGGTTGTAGTATGCAACTTGTTTGTGTAGATGACTAGAGTTTCATTACTAGTGGCCTTCAGGTTTGGGTTCTGGGTGAGAAAGACAGCATCTTTCTGTCTGAGTTTGTTTGGAGTTTCAAGTGAAAAGCAAATACAGCTCTAAGTCAATTTAGCAGGCCTTAGGGTACTTTCTAAGGTGCAAGGGGATGGTTCTGATGGTTCTTTAAGCTTTAAGTTCACAAGGGATGAACTGGAAGTCCTGTATTATACAAGAGACTAAGCTTAAGGCTTTTAGTCTTGCTTTAGGGGGCTTTTATAGGCCCTGTGGCTACTGTACAGTAAGTACATATGACTAAGTAAAGGGATGATGCATCTCTAAGGCATTGTACTAAGCATATATGACTACAAGATAGTAAGCATGTATGACAAAGTAAGTGATGATGCGTCTAGGTGGCATCCTACTAAGCCTATATGACTAAGAGGCTGGATGATGCATTTAAGTGGCATCATGAGGCTGTGAGACTACGAAATATGGTGGCATATTAGTCTGAACATATTAGTAATGAGCTGAGGCAACATGACATAAAGTGGAGGGCAGTGAAGTGTAATAGAGGTGTGGTAATGTATGGGGATGGATGTGAAAGAGGCTCCCTGCCAGTCTGTGAGAAAGTGATTACTTCATATGGTTAAAAATGATGTAAGCAAAAATAGTCTGGCAGTCCATAACAGATTCTCAGGGTCTGGTGACAATGAGAATACTAGATTGCAAGACCAAGTGTCACACTGGACAGAGTATGGCTGTTCTGTTGAAGTTTCTGTCGGGCAGCTCGCTTGGCTGCTCATTCTCTTTGTCTGATAGTTAGTTTGTCTGGTCTATCCCTCTGCTGTAGGATGATATCTGTGTTGGTGACTGCCATCTTGGTTGTCTTCTGTGGAGTTCTAATGCCTTATTAGAATGGCTGTTGTTAGTGGTGGTGCTGGCTGTATTTGTCCTCTGTTTGCTAGAGGAGGAAGGGGATCTAGATGTGGAGGAGTTGATTTGGATACTCAAGAAGTGTATCATCTAGATGGTGTCAAGGAAGGGATGTCTGGAGTGCTGATACACCTTATATTGCACTTAGTTTGTTGGTATGCCACTAAGGTCACAAATGGAAGGAGCTGCTCCTTAGTACTGGGTTGCTAGTGCAGAGGGGGTGGTTCTATAGAGCACTGAGAGATCTGTTACTCAGTGACCTTCATCTGTCTGAAGCAAAGAAAGGCAATGCCTTTCTGAGTGCTTAACTTATGCATTGGAGTTCAAGGTGATGAAGTGCAGCTGAAGAGGGTGTTCACACAGAGAAAGAACTCTGTAGGAGATGAGACATCTTACTCACTCCCAAGGGTGTATTTATAGTCCCTATGGTCTACATATGTCCATAAACCCTTAAGGGGTGAGTACAGGTGTCCACTATATTGCACAATTACAGTATTCTACATATGGACGAGTCCAATGAGTCTGCACATACCCTGAGCCCTCAGAAGGGGTACGCGTAAGTGTAGAACTGTACTAAAAGGTCCATATGTGACTGTAACTAACTGATTGTAAAGACAGTAGGTAGAGTGTCAATCTGAAACAGTTCAATCATACAATAATCGGCTCAGATAACAAAAGAGAGTTCTTAGATTGGCCATAAGGGCATAATCACATTGTTCTAGGGTATCGTATGTACGTAGGTGTCCATGCAGTCTGTGTGCTGACATGTGCTCACTAAGTCCATAATTGTCCTGGAGCATTAAGTGCCCCTTGTAATGTCTGGGCCGGTTCTACTGAACCCCTGAGCGTGTGTAACCGGCCTGGGGTGATGGTTCAACACCATCGCGCCCCTGTAAGTTGCGGAACCGGCCAAATAGAGGATTCGTGCCCCGTTTCATGTACATCAGCTTGTGATTTTCTTGAGTGGCTTGTGCCATTGGTCATTATTGTTCGTGTCGTATAAATAGGTAGCACTGCCCCCTCAGGCCCTAGGCCTGCCCTCAAGTACTATGTACTATAAATAGGGGACTCATTACGCCTGGTAGAGGCAAGTTGAGTCTCTTGTCTCAATACTAGCAGTGTTCTACTTCATTGCGGGTGGCTACTGAGTCGAAGCTCAGCAAGCGGGAACCCAAATCGATATTGACTTGCAGGTTGACTTCCTTCCTCTATAAGTCTTCTAGGGCACTTGAAGCCCTAGCTCGTTGACTTAGTGTGTCTACTGTTGCTGTCAAACCCTTGGCAGTGACATTAGACTCAACTTTCTTTCAATATGGCTAGCAGTTCAGAAGGAACACTGCAGACTATGACCCTCGATTGGGTAGACACTGTTGAAGGCAGAAGGAACCACAGGGTTCGGTACATCTCTAAAGAACACCTGGCCAATCCCACAGATCGGGACATACAAATCATCGTCACAGCAAGAGGCAAAGCGCCAACCAACCCAAAGCTGGTGTGCATCCACAACGACAAGTGGAGAGAAGTTCATTGGACTGAGGGACGATACACCCTAGGAGCAGCAGTCCCTCAATTACACGAGTACGACACAGAAGGATCAGAGGCTGACGAGCTTCTCGACGAAGAGTTGGAAGAAACAGAAGTCATTTCAGACACAGAGTCAGACAAGGTGGTCAAAGAGATCGACAACACCTTCAATAAAATCAAAATCACCCCAGTAGAAGAGAAAGCGCCAGCATTCCCTATCAGAACCCTCACTCCACTCCAGGGACTACCCACCGATGCTCTGCCATCAGGAATCAGAATCCCTAGCCTCTCACAAGCCATGTCGACACAAACTATCACAGCCACAGCGGTTGCCGCACAGCCATCCACTACCACCCAAAGCGCACCACAACACATTCAGAATGTTCTCAGGCAAGTCCTCAAAAGATCGGGACCACCAGGAGGAGGACCAGGAGGGCCAGGAGGGCCAGGAGGACCAGGAGGACCAGGAGGGGCAGGAGGACCAGATCCGAATGCACCCCAAGTACTGGTGCCAGCAGCCGCTGATGTAAAGACCATGGGAGTGCTCCCACAAGTCTTCATGGGAGATAGGTCCAAGGCCGATGATTTTATCGAAGAAGTGAAGGGATATCTGCGCCTAAATGCAGATGTGGCAGGATATAACTCTCCCTTCAAAAAGATCGCCTTCACCCTCACCCTCATCAAGGGGAAAGCACGGCCCAATGGGTTAGAGACATGGGCGAGTGGATCGACAGGTTACACATGCCCCAAGACAATATCCCAGCGCTATGGGACCAATTTCTCTTGGAATTCAGCCAACAATTCCAAGACACCCAGGCGGCCCAGCAGGCCAGAAACAAAATCAGAGACTGCCGGATGAAAGGGTCAGACTACGATGAGTATATTACTCGATTCGAAAGCCTGGCAAGAAAGGCGGGATACACACTGGGAAACGAAGAAACCTACAATATATTCCTGCAAGGAATCCTGGCCTCACTCCTACATGACACCCTCAAACCGCCGATTCCTCTCAACTACCACGACCTTAAAGAGAAGGTCAAAACCATTGCACAAGGAAAGACCATCATAGATGGTATCCTAAAGAAGACCCTGGGAGCCCAATCACCATTCCAGCGATTCAACAACCCACCCAGACCACCACCGTTCCAACAAAGAAACTGGCAACCGCGACACAACCAAGGGGGTCGCCCCCAGTATAACTCAACAAATGTGCCACCATCGATGAACAACACCCCGGTGCCCATGGATCTGTCCAGAGGTCGCACCCCTAATAACTGGAGGGGACAAGGGAACTGGAGGCAAAGGATAGGACCGCCCGCAAGAGGGAACGTATCAGCACCAGGGTATGAAGCAATGCGATGCTTCAACTGTGGCAGGGAAGGGCACTTCGCCTGTGCCTGCCCCAAAAGGTGGCAGCTGCCCAGGAACCCCTACAGACAAAGCCCTAGACAGGCCAACCTCATTGACTTCCAAGAAGAAGACCAAGACTATCAGATGGCAGAACCATCGGAAGGAACCTCCGTGGCTACCATGCGAGCACAACTCGAGGGGATGTCCCTCGACGACCAGATTAAGCTAGCTAAAGAAATGGGAGTCGCGCAGGATTTTCCCTCTGCCTAATCAGATCGGCCCTGCTTAGGCGGATTCATAGCGATAATGTGTACATATCGGCAAGAAAATCTATGACAGTTCATTTCTATGCACGTTCAATTGCAAAAAGAGCCGAAGGAGTAGCCCTGGTGGACTCAGGGGCCACAGAAAACTTTATGAGCCTGGACTATGCCAAGTGGTTGCGACTCCCCATCAAACGGCTGGCAAACCCAAGGCCATTATTTAATGTCGACGGAACGGAGAACAAGAGCGGGGCCCTCAAATACTACACCGACCTACAGTTCAAAACAGGGACGCAAACCACAAACCAGAGGTTCTTCCTCTCAGATCTAGGAGACCACAAGGCAATCTTCGGGTACCCATGGTTCGCCTCTGTCCAACCAAGGATCGATTGGAAAAGGGGATGGATCAACTTCACTCACCTCCCCATTGTCCTCTCAGCCCTGAATGCTGCGAAAGCGGTATATGTACCCCGAACCAAAAATGTACCACGACCGCTCAGAAAACGAACTGACACATACCTACTGGGGAGAGTAACAATAGGAGGTGCCACGAGCAATCCAGAGCAGAACAACACTATACCAGCCGAATACAGACGACACAAAAAGGTCTTCAGCGAAGAAGACTCGCAACGGATGCCCAGCTCCACCATATGGGATCATGCCATTGAACTACTACCCGGAGCACCTGACACAATGCCCGGGCGATTACTACCCCTCACGCAAGAAGAAAAGACCGAAATGCACAAGTTTATGCAGGAGCACCTGAGAAGAGGAACCATCCGCATTTCGAAATCACCATATGCAGCCAACTTCTTCTTCGTAAAGAAAAAGGACGGGAAACTAAGACCGGTGCAGGACTACCGGCCTGTCAACAAATGGACAAAGAGAAACAGGAACGTCTCGCCTCTCATCCCACAAGTCGTGGACCGACTCAGCGGATGCACTAAGTTCACAGTAGTCGACGTACGATGGGGCTACAATAATATCCAAATAAAAGAAGGAGATGAGTGGAAGGCTGCTTTCCTCACCCATGAAGGACTGTTCGAACTGACAGTCATGTTCTTCAGTCTCACTAACTCCCCGGCCACCTTCCAAATGATGATGAACACCATCTTCCGACAGGAAGTAGGAGAAGGCTGGCTCTCTGTATACATGGATGACATCGCTATCCATATGGCTAAACGACCACACGAAACAGAGGAGCAACACACGGCCCGACACCGAGAATACGTCCATCGCATGTTGGACAAACTGGAAGAAAATGACCTCTACCTCAAACCCAAAAAATGCCAATTCGAGAAAGAAGAAATCGAATACTTAGGGGTCATCATAGGGAAAGGGCATCTCCGGATGAGCCCTAAAAAGTTGCAAGGGATTGCGGATTGGTCTCCACCAAAGAACCCAACAGATGTCAGGAGCTTCCTGGGGTTCACAGGTTACTATTGGTACTTCGTCCCAAACTACTCAAAAATTGCACGACCCCTACTCGAACTGACAAAGAAAACCACACCTTGGCAATGGGGGGAAGCACAAAAGAGAGCGTTCGAGGAACTAAAACAAGGATGTGTGGCAGCCCGGTACTAATTCAACCAGACATCGAGAAGCAGTTCACGCTCCACGTTGACGCATCAGCATACGGCGTAGGCGCCGTACTCTCACAGGAGGGACAGCACAATGACCTCACACCAACCTTGGCCCAGCAACACAAACCAGTGCTACACCCAGTGGCATACTACTCAGCAACATTCATGCCCACGGAACGAAACTACGACATCTATGAGCGAGAATTGCTAGCCGTCATGAAGGCCCTAGCCCACTGGAGACACTACCTGGGATGGACAAAAACACCATTCATAATCCGAACTGACCATGCCAACCTCCAATACTGGAAATCGCCAAGAAATCTAAATCGATGAACTGCACGATGGCACGCGGATCTCCAGGAATACGACTATATCCTGGAATACATCCCAGGCAAGACAAACATGGCAGCAGATGCACTGTCCAGACCATCAAACGCAGATCATGGCGAAGATGATAACAAAGACGTCACAATCATTCCGCCCCACAGAAGTTGAGCAGCACAAACCATCCATGGGAAAACCATCGTACCAAACCTCAAAGAGCTCAGGCGAGCCATTGTGAGAAACGCCCATGATACACCCACGTCCAGTCACCCAGGAAGAGACGAGACCCTAAGGAAGGTCCAGAGCGATATTGGTGGCCAAAGATGAAAGAATGGATCGCAGACTATGTCGAGGATGTGCAACATGCCAGCAAACCAAGATACTGACACATCGCCCACGGTCCCACTCTATCGGATCCCCTCTGAACCTGGCACCCTACCATTCCAGACCATATCCATGGACCTGATCACCAGACTGCCACTGAGGCGAGGATTAGATGCAATCCTCACCATTGTCATCACAGATGCTCCCAGGCAGCCCTGTTTCTCCCCTGTTCCACCAACATTACGGGGCCAGGAATCGCCCAGCTCTACCTCGACCACCTTTACCCTGGTACAGGCTACCCAGAAAGATCATCAGTGATAGGACCCGTGCTTCACGTCAAGCTTCAGGAAGGCACTCACCAAAAGACTAGGGATACAGCAGAACTTGTCCACAGTAGCGCACCCCCAGACCGATGGCCTTTCTGAGCAAAAGAACCAATGGGTGGAACAATACTACGACTGGTGACAGTGGACAACCGGATGACTGGACAGAATGGGTTGCGGTTGCGACCTGCGGTGCATAACAACGAAGGAACAGCACCACGGGACTGTCCCCAACCAAATCCTGATCGGATACAAGCCGACATTGGGGCCCGGAGATTTAGGGGTCCAAACCAATAACGAGACAGTAGAACAAAGGATGCGAAGAATGGAGGAAGCATGAGACCGAGCAGTCGAAGCAATCAATAGAAAGGCGGCCGAAGTACCCGCGGGCCAATACAAGGCTGGAGATCAGGTGTGGCTGGAAGGTACCCACCTGACACTCCCGCATCAAGGGTCCAAATTAAACCCAAAACGATATGGCCCTTTCAAGATACTCAAAGAAGTATCCCCGGTTGCTTATCTCCTGCGACTCCCTGCCTCATGGTTGATCCACCTGGTGTTCCATGCCTCCCTTCTTCCCCATACAGAGAAACGGACACCCACGGACCCAATTACGCCCGGCCCCCTCCTGACCTGATTGACAATGAAGAACAATACGAAGTGGAGCAAATTCGAAACCATCGCCATCAAGGGCGATCGAACAAGCTCCAATATCTCATAAAGTGGTGGGGCTATCCTGAAAGCAACAACACCTGGGAACCCGCTGACCAGGTGCATGCCCTGGATCTCCTTCGGGAGTATCACAAGTGCTGGCCCTTGAAAGAAATAAAAGGGAAGCAGAAACCCCTGGTGAAAACATCAACCCACCTCTCTTCCACTCTCAAAAACATCATTGCCTCACTATGTCCTCTCCCGCTCCAACTCCAGTCCCAGCCCCAGCTACGCGTATCGCGTCCGAGGAGGCTGTCCAGCCTCCCTCCGCAGCGGCCAACCCTGGTCGCCCCACTACCGCCCCCTCCTCCAACACCATCCGCCTCCCGGGCACGTTCCCCGACCTCGAAACGAATGCCTTCTGGGAAGGCCCCCTCTCTCCGGGCACCGTGCAATCTGTCTTGGATGGATATGAGAATCTCGGCCCCGTCCAGCTCCGCCAGCTGGCCACAGGCCTCGCCTCCACACTGCAGCAGTGAGAGACCCTGTTCCAAGAGGAGGTGCGATGCCTCAAGTGGCAGTTCAAAGAAATCAACCGAGACAACCATGAACTCAAGGCCCAAATTCAGCAGATCGATGGAGAACCCCTCCTGTGCCCGGATGGATACGTCGAGAACGACGGGAGACTCCCGGAGTTCACAATCACCACCCCCGACGGCGAAAAACCTGCCGTCTTTATCAAGCAGTTGGATGACGGACGAGTGGCTGGCCTGGCTGCCAACGTGACGGGCGAACACGACGCCCAAATCATTGAGCTCTATGCTCGCCCCGACTTTGACGACTTCCCCCTATCCCTGCTCCCGCCTTGGTTCCGTGCCCGCCTATGGGGGACGGAAGTCGACTATCATCCCCTGCGCGAAGCCGTCATCGAGCTGGACGACTGGCCCCTGCTCGCCGAGGTCACAAGGTACCGAGTCTTGGATCGCGAGTGCGACACACTGCGCGCCGAACTACGCCTGGCTCAGGCGAATTTGGCAGCGTCTGAGGCCACAAAAGAGGCTTGCGAAGACCGACTCATTGCAGCAAGGGCCGCAAAGAAGATCCCGACGGGAGTCGAGCGGTATCGGTTGCAGTTGGCAAGGCGGTCAGCATGGAGAAAAACAGGATGAGGGCATCCTGTCTAGCAAGGGAGTGATGTAACTGGCCTGGGGTGATGGTTCAACACCATCGCGCCCCTGTAAGTTGCGGAACCGGCCAAATAGAGGATTCGTGCCCCGTTTCATGTCTGCGCCCCGTTTCATATACATCAGCTTGTGATTTTCTTGAGTGGCTTGTGCCATTGGTCGTTATTGTTCGTGTCATATAAATAGGTAGCACTGCCCCCTCAGGCCCTAGGCCTGCCCTCAAGTACTATGTACTATAAATAGGGGACTCATTACGCCTGGTAGAGGCAAGTTGAGTCTCTTGTCTCAATACTAGCAGTGTTCTACTTCATTGCAGGTGGCTACTGAGTCGAAGCTCAGCAAGCGGGAACCCAAATCGATATTGACTTGCAGGTTGACTTCCTTCCTCTATAAGTCTTCTAGGGCACTTGGAGCCCTAGCTCGTTGACTTAGTGTGTCTACTGTTGCTGTCAAACCCTTGGCAGTGACAGTGTGAGACTGTCCGGTCCGGGCATAGCTGTGCAGACGTTCTGTCTCAACACAAGGAGTTCCCAATTGGGACTTGGTTTACTATATATGGTAGATTAAGTGAAACATGTCACTAAGTTGCTTAGCAGACCCTAGGGTACATTCTAGGGCACAAGTGGAAAGGGGAAAAGGGCTTTGAAGCTTTGGATCACTCAGAGGATTGCTCTGAGAATGTCTATGATTCACAAGAGACCAAGCTTAAGGCCCTGGTCCAGTTCTAAGAGTGTATTTATACATGACTATTTAGGTGGAGTTTCTGGCAATGATTGACATGTTTCAGTGGCAGTAAGGCCATGAAACCTGTTAGCATATTAGTGTAAGTAGTCTAGTAATCAGCCAAGGCAACACAGCAGCAGAATGGGGTGGCAGGAGTGTAATAGAGGGGGTGTAAAGTAAAGTGGGGGAAGTGATGATGACTCCAGCTGGACTGTGAGAAATATGTACATATAATGACAAAATATTAGTCAGCAAAAGTGTCCCAACTGTCCACCACAACATGATCCCCTGTTCAGAGTCTTTGCTGGCTGTTATTGACTTGAGAGGGGCAGTGGCAACAGTAGTGGGTGCTGCTGCAACTGTCATGGCCTGATGATGGCTGGTAAGGACTTGCAATACTTGTACAAGTACTTACCTATGCAATTTCTTTTTCTTTCTCTTGGTACCCTCTTTTCTACTTGATATGCGCCCCATTTCTCACTATGTACTTGCTGCGGCGCAGTCCCTTAATGGATGTGTCACCTTCTCTTCTACCTTACTGTGGATTACTGTATTATTTACTGCAGATACTGCACACACGCAGCATCCAGAAGCGCAGCAATGCGCAGCTAGCACAGCCTTGTCTTCCAGTAGTATATAAAGGCCCCAAGTTCTGAGGACCAGCCTTAAGCTTGGTCTTCTGTTCAATACAGGACTTTTAGCCTCATACCAGAAGGGAGCACCTCCCTATATGAAAGAGCAACTGAATCCTCTCAACTCTATCATTGTTCTCATCTCTTGAGACTAAGACTAAGACTAGGCCAAGGCGGCTAGTACTAAGAACTAAGACAGACTTAGGACACAAGCTGGTCTAGTAACACAGTGTCCTCATCAATATTTGAAACCAACAAGTCAGCTCAGAACAAGGAGTGACTCAGAAGAATGTTTAGTCAAGGGATGATGCCCTTAGACCTGATCCTTAGAAAGACACAGACTGCAGTTGCAAGAGCCAACTGGGTTAGATGCGTTAGAAAACGCATTGAATACACAAGCTTCTTGAAAGCCATACAAACAGGAACCTTTTGGTTCAAGCCTAGATGAACTTAGGTCAAACAAAACCAGTCGCTCAGAATCCACTGCATGGATTCTTTGCTCCAGAAACCGAACCAGATCACTCAGGATTGCAAGGCAATCCTTTGCTCACATCTCAGTCGTTGAACTACAAGTCAAACACCAGTACAGAGAGACATAACCTGTCTTTCCCTCTCCCTTGTCTTCTAATGCCTTGTCTTCCTCATCACCAACCTCCTACTCCTATCCCTCCTGAGCACCACTGCTTGCCATCACTACACCATCCACTTTAAGCCTGAAGTAGGCTGACTCCTGCAGAAGATGACCATTGACATCAACCGAAACCTTCTTGGACAAGGAAGGCTAAAGCGATTAGCAGAACCACTAGAACTACATTGAAGAATCCTGACATGCCTACCCTGGGCATGACACCAGACCAAGCTTACCATGGCTTCACACATTGACAGAGCCCTACTGTACACTGGGCCAGAAGAACCACCGACCAACTGAAGAAGAGTCCAATGAAGACTACTTCCCAACCTCCCAAACCATATCACAGGAGCACCCATCTTTTGGGTCAACCAACCGCCACATCTAGGCTATTATATCACCTTACCAGATCCCAGAAGGGAAGACCTACCAGAAGGACAACAACCTCCTATCGACATCCCACTAGAATTCTTTAAAGGATTCTGGTTCACTTTAACCTATGAACAGAACACATATTGGGTTTATCCAGGAGATTGACTCTCTCCATATGCCCTTAGAACAGGATATCCCCATATCCATGAACCATATCACCCAGATTACCAGCCACCTCGATTGCCCTATGCACCAGCAGTCTTACCTCCTCAGCTTGAAGCATCAACATCACAGAGATCCACAGATCTTCACTCTCCTAGAGACACACAACCAGCAGTAGACTCATCTTCTGAAGAAGATGACACACCAGTCCCAGCCCCTCAACCTCACTCGGAAGATGAAGCCAGTCCTCCTACCTACCACCAAGTCACCCCAGACACCCACGAACAAGTTGACACAGGGCCACCGCCACCTGTTGATGAAGAACCCCCTCAACCCCATTGGGACAACCTACATATAGCAGCAGTCTAACTAGATGATCCACCAGCACCGGGACCAGACAAACAGCTCAACTTCCTAGCAGTTCACCAACTACTGCCAGATGCACCAGAACCACTACCCCAGATTATAGTTCACACAGCACCTATGGCTCACCAACAACCACCACCACAGCAACCACTAGCAGGAGGACCACCTCCTGGACCACAAGTAGCTGGAGTACAAGCACAGCAACTGCCACCTAATGGCAAATGGAATGGAAACCCTCCTTCCATATTTGCAGGAGATCACTCCACATCAGCCACCTTCCTATGAGACTTCAAACTCTATTGGATGCTCAATGGAGGAAATACTACCATGGACCAACCATTCTCATGAGTGGTCCTTGCACTCTCTTTCATGAGAGGACCCAAAGTTGAAGACTGGGTCCATGAACGAATTAAAGCCCTTAATGAAAGAACCATGGGAGATGCCAATCACCCACCTGTCCCCAGAACTGATGAAGTCCTCTGGGCTGAATTTGAGTCAGCATTTTCTGCCACTTTTACAGATACCACCCAGAAGACTAGAGCTACAGAAAGCCTGTTCAACCTCCAGATGTCAGCTGGAGACCTCGATTCCTACCTCACCACCTTTAGAAACCTCGCCAACAAGCCCAGATATAACCTTGATGCAGAAGGAACCCTCTACCGTCTTGCCAAAGGTGTTCCACATGGACTAGCTGATGCTGTAATGAGCAGAGACAATCCATCACAAGATTGGAACAGTTGGACCAATGCCCTATGCAAAGAGAATGACAAATTTAGATGCAAGAATGTCCTGTTGGGAAAATGAACCCAAACAACTTCTAAATGGCCCTTATGGACCAAGACCGGACAGTCCAATAACCAAGGACGTCCCAACCCTTCCACCCAGAATCGTAACAATCAGAACTGCAATAGACCTGTCCCTATGGACATAGATGTCATTTGAAAGGCTATCACTGACCTGGAGAAGGAGAAAGCCAAGAAAGAAGGACAATGCTTTGAATGCAACAAGCAAGGCCATATGGCTCATGATTGTCCTAACAAGAGATCTAAATGATCCTCCTCCGCCTTCATCAAATCCATAGAAAGTGATGATGAAGAAGAAGAAGAAGATGAACCTGACTCTGATAATGAATCCACCAGATCCTCTTCTGCTATCCCTGAACTTGCTGCAAAGATGGTTCAATTCTCTGATGAACAGCATGAAGAATGGGTAGAAGAGATGAAGAAACATGGTGTGGATTTTCAAGCAGCCTGAATCACTTGGCTATGATTCAGGCTATGTTCTTCAAAGACATGTTCATACCACAACTTAATGCAATCAAGACAAATATTTCTTTCCAAACAAAGAGCTGACAAGCCAATGCAAATGCACTCATTGACAGTGGAGCCACCAGAAACTTCGTACACATGAAGTTTGCAGAACACCACAAACTCCCCCTGATCAAACTATCTCAACCCCTCACCCTCCGAAATGTTGATGGAACAAAGAACAAAGCTGGACAAGTCACCCATGCTGTCCAACTCCATGTCAAGCATGGAGAAAAGAACCTTCAGCAACAATTCTTTGTCACAGACATAGGAAATGAACCTGTACTCTTGGGATACCCTTTCCTTGCCGCCATGAACCCACAGATCAACTGGGCCAAAGGAAAATTCCAAGGAAAAGTCACAGCTTCCACTGATGATGCACACCTATGGAAACCCCTCCTTAAAATAAGGAAAACCACAACATCCACTCAACTAGCAGCTGAAGCCCTCAAAGGAAAAGAAGAGCTCCCATGGGACAAACTAGTTCCACCGGAATACCATTGGTTTGAGAAAGTATTCAGTGAAGAGGAATCCATGAGATTCCCAGGAATATGACCATGGGATCATGCCATTGAACTTCAACCTGACGCACCACCTGCATTAGACTGCAAACTCTACCCTCTATCACCTAAGGAACAAGAAAAACTGGATGAGTTCCTTGATGACCATCAAAAGAAGGGATACATCCGACCTTCTAAATCCCCATACACCTCTCCATTCTTCTTTGTAAAGAAGAAAGATGGGAAATTACAACCAGTCCAGGACTATTGACAACTCAATGAGTTCACCAAGAAGAACAAATATCCCCTCCCCCTCATCAAAGAACTTATCGCCAAACTTGCAAAGAAGAAACACTTTACCAAGTTTGATGTCCGATGGGGATACAACAATGTCTGAATCAAAGAAGGTGTCACCGCCAAGGGTTTGACAGCAACAATAGACACACTAAGTCGACAGCTAGACCTCGCAGTGGCCTAGAAGACTGATAGAGAGGAAGTTGACCTGCAAGTCAATGTCGATATCGGGTTTCCGCTTGCTGAGCTCCTACTCAGTAGCCACCCACAGTGAGATAGAACACTGCTATGATTGAGACAAGAGACTCAACTTGCCCCTACTAGGCGTAATGAGTCCCCTATTTATAGTACTTAGTACATGAGGGCAGGCCTAAGGCCTGAAGGGGCAGTGCTACCTATTTTTACTTGAAACACACAGACGGACAATGACAGCCAGTAGCAAAGACAGCTCAAGAAATCACGCGCTGATGAACATGAAACGGGGACGAACATGAAACAGGGTCTGAACACTCTAGTTGGCCGGTTCCGCAACTTACAGGGGCGCGATGGTGTTGAACCATCACCCCAGGCCGGTTACACCACTCCCTGCTAGACAGGATGCCCTCATCCTGTCGTTCTCCACGCCGATCGCCTTGCCAACTGGGGCCGATACCGCTCGACTCCCACCTGTGAGACCTTCTTCCCGGCCCTCGCTGCGATGAGTCGATCCTCGCACGCCGACTTGGCCACCTCAGACGCCGCCAAATTCGCCTGAGCCAGGCGCAGCTCAGCGCGCAGCGTGTCACACTCGCGATCCAGGACCCGGTACCTGGTGATCTCGGCGAGGAGGGGCCAGTCGTCCAGTTCGATGACGGCCTCGCGCAGGGGGTGGTAGTCGACTTCTGTCCCCATAGACGGGCGCGGAACCACGGCGGGAGTGGGGATAAGGGGGCCTCGTCGAATTCGGGGCGTGCGTACAGCTCGATGACCTGGGCGTCATGGTCGCCCGTTGCATTGGCCGCCAGTCCGGCCACTCGTCCGTCGTCGAGTTGTTTGATGAAGACGGCGGGCTTCTCGCCGTCTGGGGTCGTGATGGTGAAGTCGGGGAGCCTTCCCTCATTCTCGAAGTACCCATCAGGGCACAGGAGGGGCTCCCCATCGATTTGCTGAATCCGCGCCTTGAGCGCGCGGTTGTCGCGATTGACGTCCTCGAACTGTCTCTTGAGGCATCGCGCCTCGTCCTGGAAGAGGGTCTCCCGCTGCTGGAGGGTAGTGGCGAGCCCCTCGGCCAGTTGGCGGAGCTGTGCGGGGCTGAGGTTCTCGTATCCGTCCAAGACGGATCGTACTGTGCCGGGGGAGAGGGGCCCTTCCCAGAATGCGTTGGTTTCGAGGTCGGGGAATGTGCCGGGTAGGCGGATGGTGTTGGAGGCAGGGGCGGTAGTGGTCTGGCTGGTGGTGGCTTCTGTGGTGGGAGACTGGACAGTCTCCGGGGCCGTGACACGCGTGGCCGGGGCTGGGACTGGGACTGGAACGGGGGAAGACATGAGAGGCAATGTTTTTGAGTTGAGAGGAGAGGAATTGGGTTGATGTTTTCGCCGGGGGTTTCTGCTTCCCTTTTATGCTGTTCAAGGGCCGGCGTTTGTGATACTCCCGAAGGAGATCCGGGGCGTGCACCTGGTCGGCTGGTTCCCAGGTGTTGTCACTTTCAGGGTAGCCCCGCCACTTTATGAGATAGTGGAGCTTCTTTGATCGCCCTTGATGGCGATGGTTTCGAATTTGCTCCACCTCGTATTGTTCTTCCTCATCAATCAGGTCAGGAGGGGGTCGGGCGTAATTAGGCCCGTGAGTGTCCGTTTCCCTATATGGGGTAAGTAGGGATGCATGGAACACCGGGTGGATCATCCATGAGGCGGGGAGGTGTAGAAGGTAGGCAACCGGGGATACTTCTTTGAGTATCTTGAAAGGGCCATATCGTTTCGGGTTTAGTTTGGACCCTTGATGTGGGAGTTTCAGGTGGGTTCCTTCCAACCATACCTGCTCTCCGACCTTGTATTGACCCGCGGGTACCTCGGCTGCCTTCCTGTTGATTGCTTCTATTGCCTGGTTTCGCGCCTCTTCCATTCTTCGCACCCTTTGTTCTGCCGCCTCGTTGTTGGTCTGGACCCCTAGATCTTCGGGTCCTAGCGCCGGCTCGTATCCGATCAGGATTTGGTTGGGGGATAGTCCTGTGGTGCTGTTCCTTCGGTTGTTGTGCACCGCAGTGGCAACTGCCACCCATTCCGTCCAGTCATCCGGTTGTCCACCTGTCACCAGTCGCAGGTATTGTTCCACCCATTGGTTCTTTCGCTCGGAGAGACCGTCGGTTTGGGGGTGGGCTACCGTGGACAGGTTCTGTTGGATCCCCAGTCTTTTGGTGAGCGATTTCCCGAAGCTTGACGTGAAACGCGGGTCCCTATCGCTGATGATTTTTCTGGGCAGCCCGTACCAGGGGTAGAGATGGTCAAGATAGAGCTGGGCGATCCCTGGCCCTGTTATGTTGGTGGAGCATGGGAGGAATAGGGCCGCGCGGGAGCATCCGTGGTCGACAATGGTGAGGATTGCATCCAGTCCTTGCCTTAGGGGCAGTCCAGTGATCAGGTCCATTGATATGGTTTGGAATGGCCGAGTGCCTGGTTCTGAGGGAATTCGATAGAGTGGGATGCGTGGGCGGTGCGTCAAGATCTTGGTTTGCTGGCATGTTGCACATCCTCTGACATAGTCTGCGATCCATTCCTTCATCTTCGGCCACCAGTATCGCTCTTGGACTTTTCTTAGGGTCTCGTCTCGTCCCGGATGGCCAGCTGTGGGTGTGTCATGGGCGTTTCTGACGATGGCCCGCCTGAGCTCTTTGAGGTTTGGTACGATGGTTTTTCCCTGGATTGTTTGTGCCGTTCGAATTCTGTGGGGCGGGATGATTGTGACGTCCTTGTTATCGTCTTCACCATGATCTGCGTTCGAGGGTCTAGATAGTGCATCTGCTGCCGTGTTCGTTTTGCCTGGGATGTATTCCAAGATGTAATCGTATTCTTGGAGATCTGCGTGCCATCGTGCGGTTCGTCGGTTTAGGTTTCTTGGCGACTTCCAGTACTGGAGGTTAGCGTGGTCGTTCGGATTATGAATGGTACTTTTGTCCATCCCAAGTAGTGTCTCCAGTGGGCCAGAGCCTTCATAACGGCCAGCAGTTCTCGCTCGTAGATGTCGTAGTTTCGTTCTGTGGGCGTGAATGTT